>MDKI01127217.1:0-148898 GCA_005239505.1 Nicotiana paniculata
TCATACTGGCGTGCTCTAATCTGATCGTAAAGAGAAGACTTGGAGGCTACACAAGCCAACACCGCGGGAGCTCTGATACCAAACTGTCACGACCCCAAATCCTGTACTGGCCGTGATGGCTCCTATCATGGAACTAGGCTAGCCAATATATCAAAAGTTCACAATTTCTTTTAAAATCCCATTTCCAAAATCTGAGCATTCCATAAATATGCAGAAACTACTGAATAAAGTAGGTCAACATAATGCAATACTGCCAATCCCAAAACCTGCAGCCAACGTGTCATGAGCATCTAGAAGAATAAGTCATAATATACTGTCATAATACAAAACCTCCGAACGAAATGAAGATACAACAGGGAGGGAAACCAGAGATGTTGCGGACGCTGAACAACTACCTCTATATCCCGCAGATCTGGCTCCGCTACGGAATAAAGGCTAATGCTCGATATCTGCTCCTGAATCTGCACACAGAGGTGCAGGGAGTAATGTGAGTACACCAACTCAGTAGTAATGAAAATAAATCAGGTCTAAGCAGCAAGAACATATAAAATCAATGCCATAAAATCACAAGAGGCACGACTTACTTTCCAATAGTATAACATAGATGTATGAAATCGTCATGCCTTAAAATCATTGTCCGAAAAACCCCTTTTAAAATGTATACTTTTCAACAACTTCAACAGAAAGTTTTAGTATAAAAATGAAATGAATCATATAGACGCCCCTCGGGCAAAACATATTTCATAAGCTTTGAGTGAAAGTGGTAAAATCATCAGTAGCCTCTCGGGCAAAAACATATATCATAATCGGCCCCTCGGGTAAAACATGTATCATAATCAGCCCCTCGGGCATGCCTCACAGTCACTCATAATCAGTCACTCAGCACCTCACAGTCACTCAACACCTCACAGTCACTCATACCTCCCAATCACTCGTTACTCGGCGCTCGACACTCGGTGCTTGACACTCGCACTCAGTAGGTATGTGCGCTCACTGGGGGTGTGTACAGACTCCGACTTCGGAGGGGCTCCTTCAGCCCAAGCGCTAAATAAATAACTAAATCATGGCATCAATCACTCTCAGGCTCTCGGCCTATCTCATATCATAAATATCATCATAACATTGTCCCTCGGTCGCACTCAATCAGACACTCTCAACATACCACTCGGGCCATAAATAATATGGGGTTCTCGACCCAATTAGTATTTCATTCCAAGAAATCGTAATATCGTCACATAGGAGTGTCAACAATTTCACATGAAAAATTGAGTGTAAAGTCATAGTTTCAAAGTAGTGAGAATATCAGTAAAATAGCCCCCAAGGGGTTAAAACAGATCGGCACTAGGCCCCAAACATGGCTCACAACCCAAATATTACACAATACTTTAGAACATAATTAACATAAAGTTTTGAGTAAATATGCAACTCATTAGTTGCCGCGGAGAGGACCTAGTCCAATCATAAAGTCAGTACCCGCCACACACTCGTCATCCGACATGTGCACCTTTCTAAAATCAGTGAGAAAATACGTAGTCTGAGGTTCCATACCCTCAGGACAAGATTTATAAGCATTACTTACCTCTACCGGGCCGCGACACTAGTCCGCTATGCCTTTGCCCCTTAAATTGGCTCCCGATTGCCCCGAATCTAGCCAAAACCAGTTCAACATCATTAATATATACTCAAGGAACACAACCCAATCGAAAATTATCAATTTAATCAAAAATCTCGAAATTCGGCCAACCCCAAGCCCACATCTCAGAATTCAATAATTTTTATATCATTAGAAACCTCGTCCTCCCACGATTCTATACATACCAAGAACACCAAAATCAGACCACAATTGCCAATCCAAAACCTCAAAAGAAATCCCAATTCTTTCCTCCCATTTTTCCAACTTTTTTCTACCCAAATCCTTAAATTTTCAAGCCTAATCATAACAAAATAGCATAGGAACGGGATTAACAACCAAATAACTTACCTTTACTGAAGAACTTTGAAATTCTCTCTCAAAACCACCTTCAATGGACTCCTCCCGCATGCAAATTGATGAAAATTAATAAATTTCGTGGAAGGGTCCTTTTTATACTGTTCTGCATAGTCATTCCCGCACCTGCGGACAATTGGCCGCACATGCGGACCTGCACCTGTGGTCCCAGGGTGCGCACTTGCGAGACTCACTTAACTGGCCAATTCTCGTGCCTGCGACCACCTTTCCGCACCTGCAGCTTCGCAGTTGCGATGCACCTTCCGCACCAGCGACATCGTAGGTACGAAAACCCCTCGCACCTGTGGACCATTCCCTACACAGGAAAAACTCGCACCTGCGACCTTTCTCTCCGCTCCTGCGCAACTGCACCTGCGACTCCCCTTCCGCAGGTGCGAAAACACCAGCAAACCAGCACAGCGGATTTCCAAAAATCACTCCAACTTCTCGTCAACCATCTGAAATCAATCCCGAGCCCCTCGGGGCCCCAACCAAACATACCAACACACCCCGTAGAATTATTCCAACTTAGTCGATCCCTCGAAACACCAGAAACAACACGAAAACACAAAATTTTCATCAAATTCAAGCCTAAGAACTTTGAAACTCCTAAAATTCACCAACTACGCAAAAACCAACCAAAACACCTCCGATTAACCTGAAATTTTGCAGACATATCCAAAATTATATTATGAAACTGTTCCAACTTCCGGAATTCCATTCCGACCTCGATAGCCTATTTTCCACTGCCGACCGAAAATCGCCAAAAACTAACTTTCGCCAGTTCAAGCCTAATTCTACTCTGGACATCACAAAGTTATTCCGAACACACTCCCAAGTCCCAAATCACCTGACGAAGCTATTCAAGCTATAAAATCCGCATTCCGAGGTCATTTACCAATAAGTCAACTCTCAGTTGACTTTCTCAACTATTAGGCTACTTTAAAAGGCTAAATGCCTAAACTCTCACCATAACTACTCCTGACCCAAGCCAACTTATCCAACACATCAAAAACAAGATAGCGATACATACCAAATACAAAAATAGTGTAAATGGGGTAAATCTCACGGAACAACCGGTCGAGTCGTTGCAGATGTACCTCTCAAGAAACAACTGTGAGAACTGGGTCCAAGTAAGAGGAGGTGAACCTGCTGGCTTGCACAACTTATAAGTTTGCCACCATCTCCTGGCAGCCTCTTTTAACTAAAATATAGTGTTGTCCACCCGATTAGAATCTACCAAACCCAACTTACGAAGCATATGAAGGCATCTATCTATAGCGTCCTGGCATCATCTGAAGAATCACCATCAAATGTATCGAGGATATAACCTCTAAAACCTTTCCATCCTCTTCTACTCATAAGAAGATATAGCAGGCGTAACCATAGGTCTAGCTGCTACAATAGGCTACTATGGAATAGGAGTAGCACTTCTCTGAACTCCTCCTCAAGTCTGAGATATGGGTGGTGCCACTGGAACCACTCCAGCAAAAGTCAAAGATCTATAAAACTGACGATCTTAGCCATGTCCTCCTTAAATATCGGCGTAACAACAAAACTCTCTAGATACTGAGCTGATAGTGGAGCCTAAACATGATCGTCAATAATCTAATCCTCTACTTGGTCTGCATGTGGATCTACTGATACTAACCTACTACGCTCCTGGGATCTGGTGGTGCTCTACCCCTAGATGTAACTGTGCGACCACAGGTTGGTGTCTTGGCCCTACCCAGACCTAACCCACCCACGGCTACAACTGGTGGAACTGCCTCTCCATCACCCATTGTTGTTGAAGAGCATGTTCTCACCATTTGTGAGAGAGTAGAAGAGAAGGATACAACTTACACAATAACCAACGCATGAGAATAAATTAAGAAAGGAAAGTTCCTAAAGCCTTATAGCCTTCCGCAGATCGACACTGACGTTTCTATGATAATACAAGACTCAACTAGAACCTAGACCTATTAAAAACTTATGAGACCCTTAGAACCTAAAGCTTCTCCACCAATTTGTCACGACCCAAAATTCCTCCAAAGGTCGTGATAATTCCTAACCTTCTTGCTAGGCAATCGAATACTCAACAACAACAATACGATTCCATTATTAAGCCTTTAAATAATTCATGATTTGAATAACAAAATTGAATAATACTCAAACATCAATATACTAATACACAAATCCACAGGGTTGTAATGCGACCATAATTGTCTCACTACTCTCCTAAGGAATGGTGTCATAACATCGTCATGAGCCTCTAACAAGAGTATATAGTCTCAACTAAACAACAACAACAGTCTAGAAATGGAAATACCTGCATATATATGAGTGGGGAAGGAGAACTCGATGTGTTGTGGATCAGATCAAGTAAAGTAGCTCATCACGAAGTCTCCAATGAAATACTCCTACTTAGTTCAATGGGTACCACTAATACTAGCTTAGAATCTGCACAAAAATGTGCAGAAGTGTAGTATATGTACAAAACCACGATTCTCAGTAAGTAGCAAGTCTAGTCACGAAGAAATAGTGACGAGGGGTAGACACTGACACCTACAAATAATTCAATAAGTATATGAACACATAAATAGAATTGGGAATAAAGCATGATATCATCAAGTTCACAAGTAGAAGCATAGTAAATCTGGAATTTAGACATGCTTTTCAGACAAGAGATAGAATACAATATCAATTATATCAATTGTTCATAATCATGATAGGAGTCACTCAACATTCATATATGTATAAGAGCTACTACAGGAGTCTAAGCTATCAATGAATGCTCATGATCCAATACCAGTACCTTACTACACAAATCCATATATTCGACACTGGCCAAATGTCCAAACTAGCACCAATCTGAGTGCCTATGGCCACAAGTAACATGGGTAATCACCTAAATCTAGAGGGACGAGTCAATATCCAAGCGTTGTTGTGGTATGCAACCCGATCTACAAGTAATAATTTTGCAGCGTGCAACCTGATCCAATCATGTTACTGTTGCACCATGCAACCAGATCCACATATAATATTGTTGCAGCGTACAACCCGATCCAATCACAATATAATCAATAAGAAATATCCGCTCACACTCTCCTTGGTGCCAAAATTCTCAACCTTCAAAAATATCCACCTCTACACTCATTCATATGCATATGAAATAATATAATTAAGAAACATCCGACATAACAATAGAGATGCAATGAATATAAAAGCTCATGTGGCTAAAATATGGCTATGGATGATCACGTGATTCAATTTATCACAAAATTTCAATAAGCTCTTTCAACATTCAAAAGTCTATTCACAACATTTAACATGAGTAAACCAACCATGAGTCAAATAAAAAAGTGCATGACTACGACTTAATAAGAATGCTCAACATGACAATAATTATCATTTATGACCTAAAAGGTAATAACTTTAAGTATGCTTCTAAATCATAATTATGAGCCATTAGGTAGTCATACAATCTATTAACCTTGGATAATAAATTCAAATAGTCCAAACAAAGCATATCATAACCAAAACTCTACCGGATATGTTCATAACCTAGTTATGCATAAACGCTCATCACCTCGCATATACCTGGCTCATAAATCAAGAAACAGTAGAAAATAGATTATATATGGGAGAATTCCTTATTAGAAGGACAAGTAAGAGACTTACCTTCACCTGGTGATACCTTAAACCTTCCAAAACTACGTTGCCTTTCAAATTCACCTCCAAACGACTCGAATCTAGTCAAATATTACTTAAATAAGTTAATACAAGCTTTAGGAATTTCTTCTATAAGAAAAAGATTCAATCTTTAACCAAATCCTTAAAAGTCAACGAAAGTCAACATTGGGGCTCAACCCCTAAATCTGAAATTGATCATAGATTTAGTTCACTCATAACCCCATGAGTCAAAATACATAAGTAGATTCCAAATCTGGTTCCAATTTCATAATCAGAACCCAAAAATCACTCCCTTAAGTTCATACCAAGAACCCCAGTTTATACACTTTAATTCCTTGTTTTCGGTGTTAAAAATCCATGTAGGTTCTTGAAATTTAATAAAAAATGAGTAGAAATTGCCTTACCCTCTTGCTTTGTATGAAAATCCCATCGAAAAATCAGTCCTCTCCAAGTCTAGGGTTCAAAATATGAGAGAATGGGCAAAAATACCAAAATGGCCACTTAAATAGCCCAGGTGTACCCTTCACGATCGCAATCAAGTGTTCTGCTATCAAAGAACAAAAAGGCACCTACCTAGAATCCCTATATTGCGAATGCAGCCTAACCCGCACGAACGTGACAACCAACTGACCACTCCCATCGCAAACCCGAGTTGCCCCGTCCCAAACGCAAAGGCCGAATTCTCCCAGCCAGCTCCTCCATCAACGATGACTTCTACAAATGTTTCTACAATATCAGTAAAAATAGCCATAATACATCTCTAAATAGTGTACGATGGATTGCACGGTTCGAATGGCATCCTTTTGAATGAAAAGGTACCATAAGGGTATGTGAATGTCACTTCCTCTGATATTTTAGAGCTATGACAAGCTAGTTGTAACCTAAATAGCTGTCAAGAAAACAATAATACTTATGTACTACTAGTCTATCCAACATCTAATCAATGAAAGAGAGGGTAAAGTGATCCTTATGTGTAGTCTGTTGGGCTTTCCATAGTCAATGTATGCCCTCCAACCTGTCACTACCCTGATGGGTACTAGCACATTCTTCTCATTTTTTACAACTGTCATTCCACCTTTTTAAAAGCACTAAACCAGACTCACCAAATGATGTCTAAAGTTGAAAAATAATTCCATCATTGAGCTATTTTATAATTTCCTTCTTCACTACTTATTTCATTGTATGATTTGACCTTCTTTGCTACTCAAAACTCGATCATGTCAATCTTCCAGAAAAAAGTATGCATACAAAATGATAGGTTGATTCTTTTAATATCTGTAATGGTCCACCCTATAGCTCGCTTATGCTCTCTGAGTACTCGCAACAAATTTTATTCTTGCAATTGAGATAGATTAGATGAGATTATGACTGGTATGGTTTCGAAATTCCCAAGTAAACATCTTTGAAGCTTCTTAAATAAATGGCTGGGTGGTGTTAGGGCTAATTATCTCAATTTCCTCAAACTTTCCCAGCCCGTGGACATATTAGCATGTCATGTTGACTACTTGCACTATATCTTCCACTAACTCATATTGGCATGTCATGTTGAGTACTTGCACTATTTCTTCCACTAACTCATATTCTCTCTCCTCCCTATTACCAAAAAAGCTCTTTCTAAGAGATCTTTAAGGGTCATGTATCGCGCCTCACTAACACCATTGCTCTCCATAACTGAGATTATAGAAAAATCTTCATAGTGGACTAGTAAATTGAGTGCTCTATACATATTAAATACCTCTATTCTGTCACCCACTCCCATCTTCATCTACCCTTCACAAACATCAATTATTGCTCAGCTTGTGGCAGGAAATAATCACCTAAAAATAAATGGGACTTCTTGATCAAGTTCATAATCCAAAATAATGAAATCATCTGGGCATATGAATGATCACTCTTGAACCAATATGTCTTCAGTCACACCCTTAGGACTAGCTAAAGATATATCTACCAACTATAATATCACCATGGTGGGTCGAGGATCTCAATCCTAGATGTCGGAACACGGATACACGCATCAAGTTGATACTCGCACAAAGATCACACAAATATCTCTGAACTTCATGCTTACAAATAGAAATCTGGATAGTTAATCTCTCTTGATCATTCTATTTAGTAGGTAGCTTGAATTCTTGAAATATATTATTCTATGAGTGCAACAGTTTCAAACTAATTCAACTCGCGCATATTTTCCACAATGTCATTGATGTACTTCACATACTTTGGTACTTTTTGCAAGATATCAACCAACATAATATTAATTTGTACCTACTTTAAGATATTCATGAATTTCTATAAGTAGCATTATCTTTCAACTTTTGCGGAAGTGGCTTGGCAACTATAGGTTGTGCTGGCTTTGCTATGGCCTCCTTCTCTGACCTCTCTCATTCACTTGAAGCTTTTTATTCAGTCTCTATAGGAGCTTTTCCCTCTGCAAAAGTCACTTGCTTCCCCTTCTTCGATGGGATTTCTTCCCATTATCTCATATTCCTTAGTGTCATAGAATTAACCAGAGAATTAGGAATAATCTCGGTGTTTCTAGGTAGTGCCCCAACTAGTCAGGTGTTTAGGAGTTAGAAAGATGCCCCAGTTTTTCCCCATAATTCAAATAACAGTAGTCTAATTCTAATTATTAGCCATAATCTCTTTGAGCATCTCCTTGATGTTACCTATCAGATTTTCATACTAATATGCTTGTGGTGGTCCAAATTGCTAGTGTTGACCTTGTGGTCTGAACTAGTTTTGAGTCCAATCTGAACTACTCTTAGAGAATTTATTTTGGAGTGGGTAGATCTCATCAAATATATTATTCAACATTTGACCATCTGCTACAGTATCAACAGCTATCTTTGTCTTTGGATGAAGTCCTTTGATGAAAGTTTGAGCTAACAACTTATTAGTCTGATTATTGTGCGAGCAATCATAAAGTTATCACTTAAATCTCTCCCAACAAATATATAGAGACTCACATCTCTTTGTTTAAAAGAAAATATTTATTTGGATTTTGCAGTCTAACCAAATAGGAAGAACCTTGCCAAGAACTTGCAAGCCAAATCTTTCCATAATGTAATAGAGTTAGTTGGTTCAGCTTTCAACCACCTCTTGGCCTTTTCCAAAAAAAAATAAAAATAAAGGGAACAATGTGAGTCTAACATAGTTGGGTGTGACTCTAGTTTTGATGTAAGTGTCACTGATCTCCAAGAATTTCAAAATGTGCTGCTGGGGATCCTCATCTCGAAGACCTATGAATAGATTGTTCACATGTAGAAACTAGATTATGCTACATTTAAGCTGAAAGTGCCCAGTGATCCTTGACTTAACGATACTAGAGGTGACATTAGCAATGGTGGACATAGCCACCTCTTGCATTGCTAGTGGTTGTGCATCCACCATTTTAATAGGTAGTTGAATGCGTGCTTGAATGTTATTAGCTTCTCTTGCCTCCCTCATCCTTATGCAAAATTCTCTCTCTTGTTTTAGGTCAATGCCTTCAAGGCTGTCTTGGCTCCTAACCTGTTGCTTTCAAGCAAAGTACCTAAGAAGTAGATATGAAGCCAAATTAAAAAATTTGACTGGACTAAATAAGTAATTAAGGCTAAATCTAGTAAAAGTTTTTATTTCAAAGTCTCCACCCCCCTCCCCCCCCCAAATTTGTTTCTCTCAATTGAACACACAAATATTCTGGTCAACAAGCAATAAAGTAATAAGAATGAGTGAAAAACCCAAATGAGACTAGTCATTAACTACTTACTAATGCAACTAAAATTTGGTACATAGTCCAGTTTACCAAAGTTGAATGTTTTTGTCACTAATCTGTTATAGAAGAAATTAATAAGCAAAAATACCACGTTAGTAAAGAATTGTTGGTAAGAGTTTAATTCAGTAAAGATGAGTATACCAGATTTTTTGCTGGTTCACCAATCCTATTGAGTTCCATTTATCCCCGCCTTCAATTTGAATAACCTATCATTGCTAATTAACAAGATAAGAATTACTCGTACCATTCTCCCGAATAAAAACTTGCATACTTAAGATACATAAATGCCTATAGTCCTATGAAATTAATCTAACCAATAATGCGTTACGATCACAGAATGTCATGACCCGAAATCCAACCAAAGGTCGTATAAGTTCATCACCTCATTTCTCACATCAAAACATGGTATATGTTAACAACAATTATATAAGAACTACTGCATGAGTCAAAGTATACATATGCATGCCCATGATTCTTTCTCAAAACCTCACATCATTAATCCATGATCCCGATATAGGCCACATGTCCAAACAATCACCAAAAATACTAATGCCTCTGCTCATAAGGCCCAAGGTAACATGGGTAATCACTTTACTCCAGAGGAGGGATCCATATCCAAACGTTGGTCATTTTACATTAATGATCAATAACCAAAGATCAATATCCTTTCAAAGTGGCCATAGTGCCAAAATCATCAATGTTCCTTAGTGACCAACTCTCCACTCATTCATGTGTATATGGAACAATATAATAAGGAAGCATCGGACAATGACAACAAGAATACGGATAAAAGCTCATATGGCTAATCATTTAAATTAATATGTCATAACAACTCGTTAACCTATTTAAGCCTACAGAGACTAATCATATTATTTAATATGAGCCAATTAATATCATATGGCTATGGCTATGGCTAAAAGCACTGGACAATAACAACAAGAATGTTGATAAAAGCTCATATGCCTAGAAGATGTCTATGACTAATCATGTAATTTAATTTGTCACAACAACTCGTTAAACTATTTAAGCCTGAACAAACTAATCATATTATTTAACATGAGCCAATTAAGCCATATAACTACCAAATTATGGAGCAAATAAGATAAGTTATCACTACAAATCATAATAAAGCTCAAGAACAATCCTTTATGCCCAAATCAACCATAACCTTAAGCATGCTCCTAAATCATATTTAAAAATTATCATGTAGTCACATAAACATGTATAACAACCTCACATAAATTAAACAAGGTATAACTCAAGTAAACAATACCATGATTGCCGAAACCTAGATACGGGTATACGCTCATCACCTCACACATACATGGCTCCAAAAGCTACAAACATGTAGCAAATAGATCCTTTATGGGGAGAATTCCCTCTTACAAAAATAGTCGAGAGACTTACCTCCATCCAGTAAGGTACATACTTCCAAAATAGTCTTCCCTCCTAAATCAACCTCCAAACGACTCAAATCTAGTAAAACCCAATAATGTAAAAAAAAAACCATAGGAATCAATCCAAAAAAGAAAGTTTCAATCTTTATTCAAGTCCCAAAATTCAACTCGAGCCCACATGGTTAAGGCCCGAGTCAAGAGGTAGATACTGACTACCCATAACACCACGAGTCTAAATATGTAATTAGATTCAAAAATCGAGTCCAAATCGACCTTCAAATCCCAAAAATTCATCCTCTTAAGATGTAGGAAAAAACCCCAATTTTCTCATCATAGTCTCATGATTAAAGTGTATAAATCCACGAGTTTTCAAGATATATAGTCAAATCCAAGTAAAAATTACTTATCCATTGGTGAAAATTTCCTAAAATATCATTTCTTACCGAGCTCCAAAACTCAAGTTAATGTAAAATAAGCTAAAACTCGACTTAAAACCCTCCTGTCTAGCATCCTTGCAGCTGTGGTCAATATTGTCACTTCAGTGATGTCGCTTCTGCGGAAAAAGCCTAGAATACGTGAGCTATATTAAGACAGCCGACCATTGTACCTGTGGTGCACCTGGCGCTTCTGCGGCCATGCAGGTGAGACCTTCCTTCGCTCTAGCGACATTACATCTTCAATGATCCTGGTCGCATAGTTTACCACTGCAGTTCCATTAGCCCTTCTTAAATGAGCAAAAAATCCTCATAGGTGCGACATCCCACTTGCTCACCTTAATCTCGCAGGTGCGACACACCAGCACCATACCTGCAAACATCCACAAAATGGTCCAAAATCAATCTGAAACACATACGAGCCTTCCAAGACCTCGTCCAATCATACCAAATAGTCTAAGTGCCTAATCCAAATTTTCAAAACGCCTTAATTAACATCAAAACCAAGAATCGACGATAATATTCCATCTCTTAACTTCCAAATTATTTAACTTTACCAAACACGTCTAAATATTCCTAATTCCATAACCAAACTTTGCACACAAGTTCCAATCAACTAAATGAACC
This sequence comes from Nicotiana paniculata, assembly GCA_005239505.1. NCBI lineage: Eukaryota > Viridiplantae > Streptophyta > Magnoliopsida > Solanales > Solanaceae > Nicotiana > Nicotiana paniculata. The sequence goes on from MDKI01127217.1 coordinate 11,875, forward strand.
TATCCAAAGTCCCATAACACCAATAGAACACGATAACCCCAAATTCAACTCCCCGTCAAACCTATGAACTCCCCAAGCTTTCAAATTTCTAACATTCGGCAAATTGAGCTAGAACCTTCTAGGAACTTTTGAATCCAATTCTGAACATGCACCTAAGTCCAAAATCACCATACAAACTTATTAGAACCATCAAATCACCAATCCAAGACCGTCTACCCAAAAGTCAAACCTTGATCAACTATATCAACATAAGCTTCCAAAATGAGACTAAGTGTCCAAATATATCTAAAACCTTCATGAAGTTAGACTAACCAATCCTACAAGTCACAAAACAACAAGCAAACGTATTAGAATCATCAAATAGGGGAACAAGGCTCAAATATACAAAACCGTCGACCGAGTCATTACATTCTTCCCTTTTTAAGCAAACGTTCGTTCTTGAACAGGCTTAGAATCATACCTGGAAGGCCAAAAAATAAGGATATCTGCTCTGCATACCATGCTCGGTCTCCCAAGTCACCTCCTCAACTAATTGACCTTTTCACTAAACCTTCACTGATGAAATATTTTTTTCTGAACCTACCAATCCAAAATGGCCACCGACTCTTCTTCATAAGCCAAATTCTCATCTAACTACACCGAACTCAAATCCAACACATGTAACTGATCTTTATGATACTTCCAAAGCATGAAAGCATAAAACACTGGATGAAGTCCCAACAATCTAGGTGGTAAAGAAAGTCTGTAAGCTACCTCAGCCACTCTATCCAAAACCTCAAATGGACCAATGTACTAAGGACTCCACTTTCCCTTCTTCCTAAATCTCATCACACCATTCATAGACGAAACTATAAGGAGAACCTTCTAATCCTCCATGAAATTCATATCACGAACCTTCCTATTAGTATAATTCTTCTATCTGGACTGTGTTATATGAAGCCACTCCTGAACAAACTTCACCTTCTCCAAAGCATCACGAACCATATTTGTGCCTAATAACCTAGCCTCACTAGGCTTAAACCAGCCAATCGGGGAACGACATCGCCTCCCATATGATGCCTCATACGGAGCCTTATGGATACTAGACTAGTAGATGTTGTTGTAAGAAAACCCTGCCTAAGGTAGAAACTGATCCCACTGGCCTCCAAAATCTTTAATAGGGTCCCCCTCAATGTATTCTCCAATATACGAATGGTCCGCTTAGATTGACCATCCATACGAGAGTGAAATGTGATGCTCAATTCCACCTGCATTGCCAACTCACGCTGAACAACTCACCAAAAATAAATGTAAATTGAGTGCCCCGATGTGATATAATAGAAACAGGTACACCATGAGCCTACTCATGAATTAACTCTCTCAACCCATCCACATTGGGAACGCAAATCCGACCCTAAATTCATGATACACCATCATCACCAATAGTCACCTTCTTACTCGAAACATCGTGTCCTTAAGGATATTTAAATGAGGGCCGTCATACTGGTGAACGTTAATAACTCAAACAAGAACGGGTGCGCAACGACACAAGCAAGAACTTTGTTTGGCTAAAAAATATCCAATATGATAAATCTGTTGGCCAAAGTTTCCATCCCTAGCCAAAGGCCTCTCCACAACTGGAATAAATGCCAAAATCCCCATGTTCTCCGCCTTTCTACTCAAGGCATCCACTATTCATATGTCTTTCCCGGATCAAGACAGTGATATCATACTCTTTTAAAGACTCCAACCACCTTCATTTCCTCAAATTCAAATCCTCCTACTTGAGCAGATGCTGAAGCCCCCGATGATTAGTGTAACCTCACAAGTCACGCCATACAAGTTGTGTCTCCAAATCTTGAGCGCATGCATAATAGATACTAACTCCAAATCATGAACCGAATAATTCTTCTTGTGGGGCTTCAACTAACGTGATGCATTGGCAATCATTCTACCTTCCTTCATCAACACACAAACAAGAACAACACTCGAAGAATCACAATAGACAGTATACATCCTCAATCCTGAAAGAAACACCAACATTGGGGCTGTATTCAAAGTAGTGTTGATCATTTGAAAGTTCACCTCACACTCGTTAGACCATCTGAACGGAGCACTCTTCTGAGACAACTTGGTCAATGGAGCTGTAACAAATGAAAACTCTTCCACAAAGAGATGACATAACCAGCCAAGCCTATGACGCTCCTAATCTTTATAGCTATAGAAGGTCTAAGCCAACTCTAAACTGCCTTAATCTTCCTTGGGTCCACCTTGATCCCATCACTAGACACCACGTGGACAAAGAGTTCCACTAAGTCCAACCAAAAGTCACACTTGGAGAACATAACATACGACTTCTTCTCCCAAAAATCTGGAGCACATTCCTCAAATGTTGCTCATGCACCTCTTTACTATGGGATACACCAAGATATCAATGTATATAATAACAAAAAGAATCCAAATAAGGCTAGAACACATTATTCATTAAATGCATGAAGGTTCGTAGGGCATTAGTCAAGCACAATGACATCACCAACAACTCATAATGCCATAACGAACCTTTAATAAACTCCCTCACTTTCTCTGCATCAGTGAGGGCTCAAGAAAGCTGCATGACGATACAACTCTATGAATATGCCATCATACTAAGTCACTGACATACGATCATGCTAAAGATGCTTAAACGAGGCCCGCAAATCATCCCTCCTCGTGAATGGGATGTACCTCTCAAGAAATAAATGCGAAAACTGAGTCCAAGTGAGAGAAGTTGAACCTGCTCGACTTCCCAACTCATAAGTCTACCACCATCTCCTAGCGACTCCCCTTAGCTGAAAAGTAGTGAAATTCGCTCCATTGGACTCTATCATGATAAAATTTCAAAGCATCTGATGGCGCCAATCAATTCCTCAGAAGCATCACAATCAAAGTGAGGAGGGTGTGACTTTTGGAACCTCTCAAGCCACTCAGGCTCAACCACGGGTCTAGCTACTACAATAGGTTGCTCCAGAGTATGAGTGACTGGGGTCTGAGCTCTCCCTCCAGCCTGAGATGTGGTTGGGGCCACTAGAATCACTCCATACTGAGTATCTATAAAGCTAACTATCTTATCCATGTCTTCTGAAATACTAGCGTAGCCATGAAAACCTATAGATTCTAGATTTGCAGCGAAGCCTCAATATGCTCATCTATGATCTTATCATCCACTTGATCAGTGGATGCTTCGCCTTTGGCTGTGATAGTATGACCCTTAGCTGGAGCCTTGGCCCTACCCTGAGCCTTACCTCTCCGGGCTACAGCCGATGGTGCTGCCTCCCAGCACCTGTTGCCAGTGTTGAAGCTCGCGTCCTCACCATATGTGGGATAATAGAAGAGAAATATTTAGACTAAAGTCAATAGTTAATGCAAGATGAGGAATCAAGAAAGGGAATGTTTACTAAAGCCCTATAGCCTTTTGCAAATAGATATTGATTTCACAATACCGACCCACAAGACTCTGCTTGGCCTGCTTGTGGTTTGTGAGACCCTTAGTAACCTGGCTATGAAACAAACTTTTCCCAACCTCAATCCCCACCAAAGGTCGTGATAGTGCCTCACCCGCTTGCTAGGCAAGCCAACACTTAATCAATCATATATTAAAGCAGATTAGCTATATATTTAATAGAATATATAATAATAAAACAAAAATAGTCTCAAACCAATAACATAGATGAAAATATTTAAGACATGGCCTAGACACGAGTATCTAAATAGCCCAATGTCACAACTATTACAAGCATATAACAAGGAGTGTATACACTGAATAACAAGGTTTGTCTGATAAGAAATAGATAGACTGGATGGATAAGTAAGGAGGGGGACTCCATGTGCTGCGGATCTATCAAGTAAAGCAGCTCACGAAAAAGTTTCCTCCCTATCTTCTACTCATCGGGATGAACACAACTAGCACCAGTCTCAAGACCTGCACAAAATGTGCAGAAGTCTAGTATGAGTAAAAACAATGGTACCTATTAAGTATCAAGATTAGCAACAAAGAAGTAGATAAGAGGGGTCTATATCGACACTCATTAACAGTCCAATAATCTGGTGAGGGCATAAATAATATACATATTAAATTGTGATATCAACGATTAAGTAGAAAGCTCATAACACAATTTATACATAATTTAGACATACTTTAAAGATAAAGAGATTAACTGCAAAATCATCACCTCATTTCTCAGATTAAAATATGGTACATGTCAACAACAATTTTTTAAGGACTACTGCATGAGTCAAAGTATACATATGCATTCCCATAATCCTTTCTCAACACCTCACATCACAAATTCATGAGCCTGACACATGCCACGTGTACAAACAAGCACCAAAATTATCAGCTCATATGGCTATGGCTAATAATGTAAATCAATTTTCAACAACGGTTTGTTGAACTATTTAAGCACGAACAAACTAATCATATTATTTAACATGAGTCAGTTAAGACATATAGCCACCAAATCATGGAGCAAATAAGAGAAGTATATCTCTACAGATTAATAATAAAAGTCAACATAGCAAAACAATCCTTTATGTACAAATCAACAAGTCATAACCCCAAGCATGCTTCTAAATCATATTTATAAATTATCACGTACGCATATAATCAAACATGAATAAAAACCTCACATAATCCAAACAAGAAATAACTTAAATTAACAATACTGGATATGATCAAAATCTAGCTACACATACACGATCATCACCTCGCACATGCGTGGCTCCTAAATCGAGCAACAATTCGCAAATAGATCACCACTGAGGAGGATTACCTCTTACAAGGATAGATAAGAGACTTGCCTCTATCCAGTAAGCTTCAACGTTCCAAAATAGCCTTCCCTCAAAAATCAACCTCCAAACGACTCGAATCTAGTAAAAAACAACTCAATAATGCAAAGCAAACCCATATGTACCAATCCAAAATTATAAAGTTCCAATATTTAATGAAATCGTCAAAAGTCAACAAAAGTTAACTCGGGCTCACACGGTCAAAGCCCAAGGCAAGAGGTAGATCCCAACTATCCATTGGCCCATGAATCCAAATATGTGATTAGATCCCAAAACCGAGTTCAACTCGACCTTCAAATATCAAAAAGTCATCTTCTTAAGTTGTAGGCCAAAACCCCCAATTTTCTCTTCATAATATCAAGATTAAAGTATATAAGCATTTGGAGATTCAAGATAATAATCAAATCCAAGTAAAAATTACTAATGCACAGAGTAATGATGAAAATCTCCTAAACAATTGCCTATTACCTAGCTCTAAAACTCAAAATAATGAAAAATGAGCTAAAACCCGACTAAAAATCCTCTTGTCAGGAATCCTTGCACCTGCGGCCCATACTATCACTTCTACGACATAAGCCTCGCATCTGCGAGCTTTATTAAGACAGTCAACCCTTGAACTTGCGGTGCACCTGACGCTTCTGCAGGCTCGCAGGTGCTCGCTCATGTGATATTGCATCTGCGATGATACTAGATGTAACTGCAACCACTGCCAATCCATCATCCCTTTACAAATGCATAGCAAAACCTCGCAGGTGTGACACACCAGCACTAGACTTGTCCAGAACCACCAAAATAGTCTAGAATCAATCCAAAATACACCCAAGCCCCTGGTACCCGTCCAATAATATCAACAAGTCCAAATACCTAATCCAAACTTATCCAAATGCACAAAATAACTCAATTAACATAAAAACCAAGAATCAACAATAAAAATCAATCTCTTAACTTCCAAACATTCTAACTTCACCAAACACGTGCGAATTATGCCTAACCATTCCGGATTCCAACTAAAATTTTCACACAAGTTTAAATCAATTAAATGAACCTATCCAAAGTCCCTAAACACCAATCAAAACCTGATCACTCCAAAGTCAACTCCCAGTCAAATGTATGAACTCTCTAAATTTCAAATTGCCAACTTTCGGTAAATAGATGCAAAGCCTTCTAGGAACCCTCGAATCTAAGTCTGAACATACGCCTAAGTCCAATAGCACCATACGAACCAATTGGAACCATAAAATCACTAATCTGAGATTGTCTACTCAAAAGCTAAACCATGATCAGCTCTAACAACTTAAGCTTCCGAAATGAGATTAAGTATCCCAAATCCATCACCAATCTTTTCGAAGCCATAGTAACTACTTCCACAAGTCACAAAACAACAAACAAACATACAAGAAGCATCAAGTAGGGGAGCATAATTCAAACACACAAAACGGCTGGCGGCGTCGTTACACGGTAAATAATTAAGCGCGATGACTTATTATATATTCCTATCCTAACCACAACTCCACATCATAACTCCAGGCATAACATCACGCTCTATTTAAATCTACTATAAGATAAGAACCACTTTACCAAGTACAACTTATATAGTTGATAGAATAAAACTGTTCGCCAGACTATCAAGCAATTATGCACAACGCTAAAGAAATAACCATATGATACAACTTCACATTAAAGGATAAAATAATTGTGAAACATTGATATTCATGGCTAACCACGATCAAGAAATGTAGAATGTAGCCACGCGTAGTCATAACAACAATTTCACAAGTGCTAGAATGATAAAATTACAAAGAAATGTGAAAGGAATTTTTTTTGATGAACTTTGACTCAAAGTTGCTCCGCGCGTTGTGTTTCACCTTCAAATATGTCTTCTTCTTCAAAACATAGGTTTGGGAACCTTTCTATACGTGCTAGGGATGTAGGACCAAAAAACCCTCTCCTTTCGCGTTAGGAGAGTTTTTTGGGCTCAAGCACCCTACGCATCGTGGATCGATGGCCCCACCATTGGAGGTTCTAGTTCTAGTGCCATGGTACAAAGTATTAGTGGGTTGGTTGCTAGCTTGTGCTACTAGTTCTGCTCTCTGCCTTCAGCGCCCTAGACACCATATATCAGTGGCCTGGGTGCTGCTTTAGTTTTTGTGTTTCTTTCACCGAGAATTCATGGCCTTGGAAGTGACATTTTTTCCATTTTGCTTTGATTTTAGCCCCAAGTTGTGCACGTTAAATTTATTTCACTCCCGATTGATTCTTATATATATAAATATTAAGTTTAGGCTCAATTCATCAATACACACATTATAATCTGTGATAATAGAGCAAGATATGACATATTTAAGAGATAAAAAATCTATACTTTTAGCCGAACATCATATTTATCCACTAATTTCCTTTACTTCTCTTTATGTATAATATAGACCCCTTTATTGAAGAGGCCTATAGAAATGGGTAAGATTAGACATAGTATATATCTTTTCTGCTCACACTTCTTGAGGAGTGCTAGTTCTTTTCTAGTACCAGTTATTAATGCTTCTATTCCTATTCCATGTCATTGCTTTATGATAGTGATTTAAATAATCCTAAGTGTCTGTTTTTCCCACTTGTACATAATTTTATATGCATTAAGACAATTTCTTCTGTTCTTCATTCTACTGCTTTACACTCTACTTCTCTTGCTTTATCTCATGGAAATGATGTTAATGTATTATGACATAATAGACTTGAGAATCTTCCTTTTGCTAATATGAGGGGGATATATCCTCTATACCATCCAATTTCTCTCTAAATAAAACCTTTCTTTTTTCAATTTGTCGAATTGCCAGATAGTGTAAACTTCCCTTTCTCCTCAGAACCAATGTTTCTAGTAAAGTCTTTGACTTGCTACATGTATATCTATGGTACCCTTTCCATGTACAAACTCATGAGAGTCACTAATAATTTCATATAATGCTGGAGCCACCTGGTGTAATCTTTTAAGTTGTAAGAGTATTGATCTTTAAATTATCAGAGCATATTTCTCACTGATTGCGACTCAATGCCAACTCCCTATTAAGAACATAAGATCAGATAATGGTCTAGAGTTCACTAATATAGAAGCAACTTCATTCTTTCAGGCCAATGGAATAATTCACAGAAGAACTAGCCCATATACCCTAAACAAAATGGTGTGGTACAAAGGAAGCACAAATACCTTCTTGAGACTACTAGGGTACTCCTATTTCAGTAAATATTTCTCTTGAAGTAGTGGGGAGAATTCCTATTGACTTCCACCTGCGTTATAAATAGAATGACTACTACTTATCTTAACAACAAATACCCTTGTAATGACCCAGTCGATCATTTTGTGTACTTTAGACCCCTTCCCTTATTTGATGTTCCCCGTACGTGTATTTAATGTTTGGTGATTTACGGGGATGGTTGGGATTGGTTTCAAAAAGGTTTTGGGAGTGAATTGAGATACTTAGTATTATTTTGGAAGCTTAAATTGTAAGAGTTGACCAAGATTTGACATTTGTGTAAACGACCTCGAATTTTTGTATTGAAGGTTGTAATAGGTTCGTATGGTTATTTTTGACTTGGGCATATGCCCGGAGTTGAATTTAGAGGTTCCTAGGTTGGTTTGGCTCTAATTGTCAAAGGTTGGAAAGTTGAAGTTTTGGAAAGTTTATAAGCTTAGCTGTGGGTTGACTTTGAGGCTTTCAGATTCAGATTGTTGATCCAGGACTTATATTAGTTTTGTTTAGTCATTTGGAACTTGTGTGCAAAATTTGGATACGATTGGGATTGGTTAGGCTTAAATCAGACGCTTGCTTATGAATGTTGCTTAAGTTCTTGAACTTGAAGGAATGTATTATGTGTTTTGTGTTAGATTCTTTATTATAGGTGTTATTTTGATGTTTTGAGCTTATGATCATGTTCTTATATATCTTATATACTTGTTGGTTTGATTTAATGGGATACCAAAGGGCTCGGGTGGGTCTCGGACCACCGAGAGAATTTTGAAAAGTTGTAGCTTTTGCTGGTGTCAGTTCCTTCTTCGCAATTATGGAAACTGAATCACAATCGTGGAGTGTTTTGAGATAAATAAGGATATTCTTCTTCCCGTACATGAAAAAAGGGCCGCGTTCGTGATGAGTAAGGCTGAATGGCCTTTGTGTTTACCACCTGGGCATCTCATTCGCGTATCAGTGAGGCCGGTTGAGGAGGGTCAGGTCATTGAACTTGACGTTCATGGGATGGGCGTTCGCGTACGCCTGTGGTGTTTGTGCATTGCAATTGCGGGTTGGGCTGCGCTCGCTCGTTGTAATTTGAAGTTGTGGATTTTTGTTCTTCGTAAATGCGAGGCAGTGAATGCGTTCACGAATGGTACCGTTGGAAAGAGGTGTAAGTGATGTGGTATAATTTTGGGACTTATACACATTATTTCATATTTTGGCCCTAGACATGGAGAGGGGCTCTTTTTTGAAGGGGATTTCACACAAGGCAAGAAATTAAGTGATTTTTACTCGATTTTAAGATTATATCTTGTTTCCCCATGGATTATTACACACAGATTATGGGATTATTCAAAGTTGGATTCGGATGAAACTAGTATATTTGGACTCGTGTTCGAATGGGTAATCGGGATTTTTGACTTCTTTTGGGTTCTAGGACACAGATCCAGGTTTACTTTTTTCGTTTGACTTTGTGTATTTGTATAAAGATCGGAGCTTTATTGTTTGGGATATTTTCCTTTGGCTTTATTTGATGTTATTGATTTATTTTTTGATAGATTTGAACCGTTCGAAGGTTGATTCGCTTGAGAAGGCATTTTTGGTGTATTGATTTGGCTTGTTTGAGGTAATTATCCTACCTACACATTATTAAGGCACTAGTTTCCTGAGTTACTTGTGTTGGCTACATGCCAAGGGTGGCGTACATGTGAGGGGTTGAGCCAATGTGTGTTCACCAACTTTTATTCATGTTCGGGGTAGTATTAAGGCTATATTATTCCTTGTTTTGAATATTTATTATTGTTACTATAATCCTTTACATGTTGTACGACTACGTTACTTCGTGAATCATGTTAGAGATTAGGTGTAGGTTAATCTCATGTTCAAACATGATCACTACTAGTTTTGAGGCGTATGCGCCTGATCGAGCTGTAATTATGCACTTTGCACATGCATACACTTTAACATGTATTTTTACCAGTCCATGACTATGTGATTTGATGTTTATTGATTGTATACATGTATTCTTTATATGCTTCTATGTTTTGGACTGGTTTGACAATACGTGAGTTGCCCGTGCGGATCAGTACAATTATGGAACGTGAGTTGTCCGTACAACCTATGGATGAGGATCCATCCCCCTAGGACCGTCCTCTCATGTTTCTCCTTGATGACGTACACACAGTTGTGGAGAATTGATCAGTCTTAGAACTTTGTATATCTTCCCTATAAGCAAACTCCTTAGGTGTATACATGATTTTACTACATATCTCCTCTCTATGTTGGTTCCATACTCGTATATATGGATCTTTAAGCATATACTCTTTCTGTTGTATTTATTACTGAAATGATACACATCACATATCTTCTCTATATGTCTCTCTGTATGATTTGACTTGTCTCTACGCATATCTCCTTTATATGATAAAATGTTATCCTTTTTAATGTTTGTACATATCTTCTTAATGTGCACCATGAGCTTTGCCTGGAGCTAGGAATAGATTCTTGTATTATTACTGCATATTTAGATGTATTTATGACTTAAAGATTGCGCGAGTATCATTGATGATTGTTGTGGCTTCCTCTCCAAGGTTAGTCATGATACATAATGAGTACATGGGGTCGATTGTACTTATAGTACACTCTACACTTAATTGTACAGATCCAGGTTCTGGAACCCAGTTGAGAGCTTTTTTGGATTGTTGTTGAGTTGACGAGAGACGAGGTAGAGATGCACTACGTCCAAAGTCCTTGGCCTCTCTTTCCATTTATGTATTGTTATCATTGTCCAAACAATATTTTTCCATATTATTAGACGTGTATTCCCAGTGTAGAGCTAATGACTGTGTATTGCCAGATGTGGAGGATTTATTGTGTCAGCGCAGTCTTATTTGTGATATTTGGCTGTTAGATTTGTATTATTTTGTAATTTTCTATCTTGAATCGTGGTTTCTATACTTGGCTTTCCTAGAAAGTGATTTAGGCGCCATTACGACCGGATGGTGTTATTAGATCGTGGGAACCTAGGTTCATAGGTTCTATGGGTTATGAGCAATTAAAGTAGAGTCTTGTGGATCGATACGGAAATGTCCATATTTGTCTTTGAGAGGCTACCGGTCTTTAGGAAAACTTATCTTTTTTTCATTCTATATCGTGTGGATTTGTTTCTAAATCTTGAACCTATACCCTTCAATTCACTCGCAGATGGTGAGGACACGGTATACGAACTTAGCTGAGCAGGCACCAGTGCCTCCAGTCAGGGCCGTGAAGAGTCGTGGTTGAGGTAGAGGCTAAGAACGAGCACATGCCACACCTAGAGCCCCAGCTAGAGTAAAAGCGCTGGATCCACAAGTTATAGTAGAGGATCAATTTCGGGATGCTTTTGAGTCGATTAGACTAGCTCCAGCTCCGACAATACCTATTGCTATGCCTGGTCTTGAGGAGACTTTAGCTCAAATTTGAAGTGCGTATTCAAGCCTGGCCTAGGTAGGTATGATACCAGTTGCACCAACTATCTCACAATATGAGGGAGGATCCTAGACTCCCGTCGCTCGTACACCAGAGTAGTTGGCTCAATGTAATTAGACACCAGGGGCTCTGCCGGTATAGCCAGTCATTGTATCTCAGACCGAGATTAGACCATCCTTGACTGTTGAGGGGAAAAAGAGGTTGGAGAGATTCGAGTGACTTCATACTCCCCGGTTCAGTGGAGGAGATTCTGAGGATGCATAGGGTTCCCTCGATCAACGTTAGAGGGTTCTACGCACTTTGAGTCTTTTGTACTCAAATGAAGTTGACTTTGCTACTTTTGAACTGTCATGGCCAGCCTACAGGTAGTGGCAGACCGATGAGTCAAGTAGGCCAGCTGGCTCCGCACCACTTACATGGCATTAGTTCTCAGTTCTCTTCTTAGGGGAGTTAATTCCACAGACTCATAGAGAGGATGTGCGTAGAGATTTTGATAATCTATGCCAAGAGAGTATGAACATGACTCGGTCTGAGATGAGGTTCAAGTAATTGGAACATCTTGCAGCATTCTTAATCGTTACTAAGAGAGAGAGGGTTAGGATGTTCACTAAGAGCCTGAACATTGGTATCCAGTATGGGAGCCCCAAAGGCCGAGACTGATACTACTTCTCTTGTGGATCTTGAGATTGCCAAGCACTTGGAGCAGATTCATAGGCACAAGAGAGAGGACCGGGACTCCAAGAGAGCCCACTGATTAGGTGGTTTGGGTGGTGCCTAATTTGGAGGCTAGGGACATCATAGTAGAGCATGTCCTTTCAGGCATGTTGAGTCAGCACAAATGGTTCATCGTTGTTCTTTTGTCATCCACGGTTCATATAGTGGCCGACCAAGTCTGTCATCGTTTGGTGCTTTACTAGTATAGGTTTCATGCCGTGCTCCGACTACTCAGGGTTGCACAGGCAGATATTCGGGTTCTTAGGTTTAGTTGTAGGGTCATCAGCCTCGACAGAGGAGAAGATTTCTTGAATGTAGGGACTTGGTGAATCTCAAGAGGGATTTTCCCCTACTTTTGAGCAGTGCACTGTGTTAGGGCTCCTAGTCCATGGATCCAGTGCCAGCAGTTACACCATCCACATATTCATCTAGGGGTAGATCTTAGTCTACTCGAGGCCTTCTTAGAGGGGTAAGTTAGTCAGGTGGAGGACCGACATGTTTCTCTGCATTTCCATCCCAACCAGAGGTAGTTGCTTTAGATGCCGTGACACAGGTATTGTTTTAGTGTACCACAGTGATGCTTAAGTATTAATTGGCCTACTTCTACTTATTCTTATGTGTTATCATACTTTGTTCATTACTTGGAGATGCCTCGTGGTTTTCTTGTCATGTACTACACCTATTGGTGATTCTATTGTGGTAGATCGCGTGTATCGATCTTGTGTGGTTAGTGTTGATACCCAATTTTTTCCTCATATTTTTTTAAAATATATGTATATACTTTCAAAATAGTGCATGTGCACCATCATTTGATTTACAAGCATTTTTCATAATTTTCTATAATTTTTGAAGGCTTTAATTCTGCATTTTCATTATATAAATACCCATTAATTACCTTACAAATTATTTTTATGATGATTTTATCATCTAAACTCATCATTTCCACCCATATTAGGTTTTAATTATTTTTAGTACATTTGGTATAATTATATTTTGCAATAATAGCCTATATGTATTTATAATTACTTTATTTAAGCAAAAAATAACCTTTTTATATTTTTATAATGATGAAAACTTGTTTTTAATCATTTTCAGGCACAAATGATATTTTGTTACATATTTATTACTTTTACAAATTATTTATTTGATTAAAATTGGTTATTTAAAAACTAGCCTAAATTCCTAATCAATTTCGGACCTAATACCCAACCCAATACCATATAGACCAGCCCAATGATACCCATCCAAATCAATTAACCCAATCCCCACAACTCAGTCGGTACCCGTCTATTTTAACCCGCCCCGATAAAATTTTAAATCTCAACCGTTGATCTTGTCGTTGATCTTTCAAGATCAACGGCCCACATCCCTTCCTACTTTTTAGTTAACCAAACCCCCCTAACCCTAACTATTTCCCTTCACCCGCCGCCTTCAAACACTCTCACCTCTCTAGCCGTCTCCCCCCAATCATCTCTCCTAATTCCACTGGACATGGGATTACCTAACTTTTTCTTGCCATATTTTACTTCCCTTTTGTACTGAAACCTTCTATATACCGCTTTCCTAAACATGGAAAGCGGATCTGTTCAACTTCGAACAAAAAATGGTTCAGTTCCTTAACATTTTCCGTCTTTGTTGTTCCTTGCTATTTTATGGTATGGATCTCTATGAATCTTTGCGTATCTTTGTGATTTTTTACTTACCCTAAAACTAGGGTTTCAGATCTCTTCTAGATCTAACCAAATATGGTTCGATTCCGTAATTTTGAATGTTATCTCGTCTATATGCATAGTGTGAATCTGTTATTTTTTGCCAATTCTTACTTGCCCTAAATTTGGGGTTTTAGATTCTTTTAAATCAAACCAAATCCGGTTCGATTCTTTGATTTTTGAATAATATTTCTGTCTATATGTCTATATTCACCTTATTATGCAGCATGTGACTCTTTGTCTTTTATGTTCTGCCGATTTGTGTATTTTACCTAAAATTAGAGTTTTAAATTTTTCCTTCCTCACTGATTTTTAAGTTCTTTCCTTTCTAGTGTTTGACTAATTATTTTCATGTTTGTGTGTTCAATCCCAATACTATTTAAACCCCTCCCCACTCCCCTTTAAAAATAGATTCAAAGTTCGAAAACTTTTCACTACTATAAAAAAAAAACTGTATACTCCTATTCTCTAGAGCAATATTATTCTGTGTTTTGATTCCTGACCGGCAAGAAGCCAAGACAAGAAATCTTCAAGTGTTTTGCTTCTGTTTGGTGCTAATATCTACACTGTTGGATTCCTTTTACCCTGTTTCATCTTAACTGGTGAGTTATTGAATCCTTTGCCATTTGATTATGATTTCTTGCTTAACGTGTTACCGCTATTAAACCATGTTACCCTAAATGCTATTACTTGTAGTTAAGACATGTTGAACTTAGTTGAATTGGTTAATGAAATCTACCTAACTCTGTGCTATTTAAGACTATCTTTTAGAGTTAAACATGCTTCCATACCTTTCTTAAGGACTGGTTAATTATGTATAGATGTGTGCCTTAACAGATTCATCAGTTTGTTTGTTGAACCTGTTATAATACGATCTGTTTGGTTCTGTTCTCACTATTTTATGATATCTTTATTAAATTGTCTTAATCAGTTCCTGCTGCTAATCAGTGTGTTTCTTTCCTATGACTTAGTCTGATCTAAAATCTCTGTTATAACTGTGAACATGTTTATGAAACGACCTTATTAGCATGGGACTTTATTAATCCCTAAACACTTGATTAAGTATGCTTAGCTTCTAATGTATTTCTCTCCGTTTGTATTCTATGTGTGATTTTGTCCCTTAATGTATCATTTAATCCCATCCTACTCTCCTGAATCCTCACTCTTTGCTGGCTGAAAGCCAAAGCTATTTAGGTTCTGTCCTCTGGCCTCCCTAGTGTGAGCACTGCTCAAGGCTAATATGATACCCTTGTGAACTCTGACACACTAGGATTTGGTCCCTAGTCTTCCTTGAACTGTTTCTGATCATTTTCTCTAGTGTGAGCACTGCCCCGGGTTCTTGCAGCCCTTGGGAACTCTGACACACTAGAGATTTGGATTTTTTATGCTTATCCTTGAGATATGGGTGAATCATTCACTACTTGTTATTGTGTATCTATGGGCTTTTAGAGCTACTATGAGTTGAAGGCATGGCCTGTCCAGGTGCATTTAGGTCTGCTGCAGGCTTCCTATAGTTCTACTTACTTTGTAATTCATTCATTATATTCTGCTTTGTAATAATTATTTGTAATAAACATTGGGTTGTTAGTAAAAATTGGGAAAACAGGTTTATTTTAACATTTTCATGAAATGGGTAGAAATCATGCCTATAAATATTTAAGTTTTCCAAATACGTTCTGCAATTGTGTGTTAGATAACCTGGCTATACGTGTTTACTTTGCTCGAATATGTTCTGTTATTGTGTGTGTTAGATAACCTGCCTATAGGTGTTTACTTTGCTCGAATATGTTCTGTTACTGTGTGTGGTAGATAACCTGCCAATCGATGTTTAATCCCTCTGACCTATTCTACTTCTACATGTTAGATACCATGCCTATAGGAAATAAAGTAACCAATGTTCAATTTGCATTGCAGCATATTCATTAGGCGTCGTAATCATAGGGTCATGTTAATTTATGTTCTACAAATCTGCATTTTAGAAATCATGCCTATAGGGTTTTAATTGGTTGGTATTCTATTGTCATAATTTCCCACTTAGTAGACATGCCTATAGGAACTAAAACCAGTTTCAATCATCAAAGGTAGGAATCATGTCTATAGGGTAATCCCCACATGCGTTAAGTGCTAAAATTGGGCTTTAAAACACTGTCCTGTTGAATACTATTAGAAAGCTTGCCTATAGTAACAAACTGAGTAATTCTGAATATCTCTGTCGTCTGTGCTAACTACTACTACTCTAGGTTAGCCGGCTGCAAGCCAAGGCTAACTATTGTGCATCTCCTACTTTCCTGTTTGTGTTACTGCTTTTTTCACTTCACTGGTATGTTCTAATTTAGATTTCAGTCCTCAAACCAACATGTTTCTACTACTATTGTAATTCAGTATGCTTCCAATTTACTTGCTTATTATTCAACATGTATCTAGGATCCTGAACTCCCCTCTGCATGTTTAAATTAGCCTTTATTTGTTTATGACCAGCATGTTTCTGTACACTTAACACCTACTTCTTACATTCCTATGACCGGTACATTAGTTTAACCGTGGTCTTAGTTGTTTTAGGTGTTAATCTAACCTAATACTTTACTGTACCCCTAATCCTCTAGACCTTTAGGAGTTTCTGATTGTATGTCTATATGTATATCTGGCTGCTACATGTCTGCCCTCACATGCTCTATATTTGTCCCTCAAATCCCATTGCCCATGTTTGTGATTGTTGGACTATCCTTGGTCTTTTGTGTGATGTTAAGCTTCCATTTCCTTCTTCAAAACAGTTTTCTTACTTACCCTTTACCAAAATTGTTCCTTACTCAAACCCCTTTAAAAAAATAAAAAGCACTCTCACATATACTCTTAGAAGTCTAAGTTCAGCCCCCTTCGTATGAGCACTGCTTTGGAGACCCTTTGAGTACCCTCTGAACTTTGACACAAAAGGCAGGCATTTCCCACACTGCACATGTTTAACTCTTTGGCTATGTCTGGGTGTGAGCACTGCTCGGGATCCCTTGAGGTCCTTAGGGAACTCTGATACACCCGGACTATGAAAGGCTATGCAACACCATATGTCAATGAGGTTTGGAGGATTTGGCTCTAGTTGAAGGCTCCCTATAGAATAGCTCCTTATTTTCCATTTTAATTATGTAATTCATAATCCTTGGTCTGTAATAACTTATTGTAAATAATTCAAGGGATGGACAGTGAAAAGGGAGGGGGTAACTACGCACGCGTTAGCTATTAAAGGGATAAAAACCATGCTATTAGACTTTATTTCCTATCTTTGCAATAGAGATCATGTTTAGGCCCATATGTTAAAATTCATGCAGTAGAAACCATGTTATTAGACTTTATTTCCTATATGTGCAATAGAGATCATGTTTAGGCCTATATGTTCAAATTCATGCATTAGAAACCATGCTATTAGACTTTATTTCCTATTTGTGCAATAGAGATCATGTTTAGGCCCGTATGTTCAAATTCATGCATTAGAAATCATGTTTATTATGTCTCATACCTACTGTTTCAGCATGTTCACTTTTACTTAGAAAATCCTCCTGATAAATGGTATTCTCCACTATCATGTTCCACACTGCCATGTACTCTTAGAAATCTTGTCCCAGGATAAACAACATTAAAATAAATTATCACTCCAGCATCTTCTGAAACCATGATTAATACTGTGACTACTGAGCATTTCGAAATCATGCTTAGGAATTCTGCATATGCATCATTCTGCATCTCTACTTGTGCATTATATATCATGCTATAGGGTCCTAATCGCTCAACTACAGTTAGTCTAATTACTGATGTATAAAAAGGTATAAAAACCTCGCTCATTTTTCTCTAAAAATAACTTATAATGCTTCTGTGTTTTGAACAACCTAGAACAACATGTTTAGGTAACAATTTACAAACAGTTCCTCTAATAATTCTGTTAATATACACTGTCCCCCGCCTAGGCATAGGCGACTAAATTTCCAAAATTGGAAATCTCTCTCTCTTGTGTGTGCTTCTTAATAAGTACTTTTAAATCAGTAGGCAAACTGATCAGGGCACATTTTTGAGTTATAAAACTAGTATGCCTATCCGTTTATCCTCTGAATTCACCTAGACACCATGTCTTAGGATCTTAATTAACAATACTGCCCTTATATGTGTCTGAGTCGTGCTAATTATATGCATTATCTACGGAGGAAAATCCGAGCCTCATATATGCTTATATATGTTTCTCACTGACTGCAGTGCTACATGTTCTTTGCTTGTCGCCTTAGAAATTTACCCCTTTAAACCTGAGAGTCTGTCTAGTACCTACCATTTAGGGTAGTAGTCCTAACCTCCTCCAGGACTGATAGGATGGGACTTGTAATAGCACGCGATAGAATCCTTGACAAACGCACGCTTTAATTACCTTCACGGGGTAGGAAGGGTAGAATATGGATATGATGATCGGTGCACTAATACAACGTGTAGCCCCTCTTCGAGGAGTGATTACCGGGTATTGCATTGATGTGATCCATATTATTATAAACCTAGGACACCTGTATATGCTAGTTCATATCATCCCTACTTTTTTCTAAACACCTATATGCTTAAGACTTAAATCCCCTCTTATTTTAGCCTTTACTTGTTATTTGTTAGTTGTACAAATTCATGAAACCATTTGTCCGGGAACCACACTTGTGGATCCTGAGGGGTGCCTAACACCTTCCCCTTAGGATAATTTCAAGCCCTTACTCAAATCTCTGGTTAGTAACGTAGTTGTAATTGAACCCCTTAGGTTCCCTAACGAAAATATGCAAACCCCTTTCCCAAAAGGAAAGAGTTGTCCAAACCAATGTCATAAACCCGATTTTTCATGAGGAAGAGGAAAGAAAAAGGGTGCGCGACAACATGGAGACTCTACTGGGGATATCCAAGCTTTTACCATTTCAAATTGTTTAGTGATTTATGCTTTTATTTTTAAATACTTTCACTCTTTCCTATTCCCTTTGCATGCAATTAATTGAATACTTCGGGTATTTATTTTTTCAAAACGTAACTGATATGTCTCTTTGTTTCCTTTTGTAACTGCTTTAAATCATTATTACCATTTTTACCTCTCTCTTTAATGTGCAAATACGTGACAACTTGTTTTAATACTTATTGCATAAATCATGCTCAACATTCATACTCCACTCGTGCCAAACAAAATACTATAGCAACGCTTGATGAGTGGTTATGCCCTTCCTATATTATCACCCACTAAATTCGGAAAGGCTTATTTGCGGTAAAACTAGTTGATCAGTGGTGCAGTTTATGGTTCTGTGCCTTTCCCCCTTGAGTTGTCCGCTCAAGGGTACCAGTCTAAAACCCTATAGAAACCTTACTCTGTTGCACTATTGCATGCATCATGGTCAAACCTAGTCAAGCTAAAGTGTCATCCGCAGGATAGCTTTACGATAGCCTTATACGAAAGTCCACCGGGTTTCCCTAAACCCAAACGAACACCCTCACGTTCTGTGCATTTATTTGGAGAACTAAATGCTTCTTGCTAATATTTGACGTTAAATAGTCGAGTCCGATGGGGGTAACGGCCTAACCTATTTGTTTTGTAGAAAAAAAAATGAGGCACGGGGTCCCCAGATTTGGAATGGTCTCCAACATCCACCCAAAACTGCTGAGTTGGTGGGAGGATCTACACTCTAGCGACAAAGCTATCGTCAAGAGACACTTGGGTAATTTACCATCTCTTCTGGAAATCCAGCATAACAAAATGATAGTAGAGGCTGCTACCCTGTTCTGGGATCGTGAAATATCCGTGTTCCGCTTTGGGAACATCAAAATGGCATTGTTGATAGAAGAGATAGGAGGGCTGGCTAACCAGTATGGGAAACTCCGGGGTTGCTGATGCCTGAGAACTGCTCAGGCAAAAGTTTCCTCAAAATGATGGGTCTGAAAAAGGACGCAGAATTGGTATTTCTGGAGGATTCGTACATTCCTTTTGACTACTTGTACGAAAGGTATGGCTACAGCAAATCATACCGTACCTACCATGAAAAGTTTGATATCACCTCTCTGGGACACGTCCATCGTCGAGTGTTCGTGTTTATGGTCTGCTTTTTGGGTTTGTGTTCCCGATGAAGAAGGAAATGATCCATACCAGGCTAGCCATGGTAACTAAGACCATAATGGAAAGGGTAAATGGGCAATATTTCAGCATCGTTCACATGATCGTTGCAGACATATGTTGGGCCTTAGAAAGGTGTCAACAAGGAGCAAAACATTTCGAAGGTTGCAATTTATTACTTCAGCTCTGGCTCGTGGAACATCTCCAAAAAGGCGAATATCCACAGGACATCCACCGCCAAATGTGGGATGACCAAATCACTTTCCATCACCCAAAGCGAATGAACTATATCCCTGACATGTTCGCTCAACCTGAAAATGCTGAAGGATGGGTCGAGCTTTTTGATAACCTGACTGAAGAACAGGTTCAATGGATGTTCGAATGGTTTCCAACGGACGAGTTCATCATTCGATACCGAGATTTATCATTTGTGATATTGATTGGTCTAAGGGGTACATACCCTTAAGTCCCTCTTCGAGTCATTAGGCAAGCAGGAAGGAAGCAAGTTATCCCTAGGGTCGAGAAGATGAGCCATCTTCGAGCCGACTTTCAAAATAATGACAGTCCTCACAAGTGCCAAGCTCAGCACCTGTGGCACTGCAAGGTTATACTTGAGAAAGACACCATCGAGCCAGACAGGTATCACACCGGTTATACCCTTTTGTATCTTGGTTGGTTAGAAGAGGATCTAGGTGGTCAGAGAAAGTCGGGGTACGTCCGAGGTCACAGGGTTATAGATGAAAGGGCTGAAGCATAAGTCAAGTTCAACCAGTTGCGTAAAAGGATCTGGGAAAATGAGGATGATCACCACAAGATACATGAGTCCAAGAAAAGACTAATCGAAGAATAGAAGGACATGGCTATCATTGCCAACAAGAGGCTGGGGTACTTGGAACGAGGTATAATCGATTTGGAAGAAAAGTTCATCAAAAGGGTTGAAGATTGTCAAAAGGCTGAGGGAGCTGCAGGGGCATACCTAGCCAGGACTTAACTGTTGCTGGGACTTCGCGAGCTGGGAAAGCTGTTAGAAGAAAGCAAGAATGCCGAATCTGGGGAAGGTTATTCTGGGACAAAGTAGATAGGAATGTCTTTATTTTTCTATCAATGTAATAAGGCCAATGACCATTAGTGACTTTTATTTTTCGTCTGTCGTTTCAAGATTTGTCTATTTTATTATCAATAAAATGAGGCATTTAGCACGTTAAGTTCTCCAAATCAGTTTGCTGCTAGGCCTCCCTCAAGCGCAAAGAGGTCCCCAACATAGGACATACTTTCATTTTCGCATTATGTGGTTAAATACTGCAATACTCTTTTCATGATCCTCACTGACTTGGTTACCTTTTGTTTTTATTTTTCTTACTCCCCTCCCCCAAGGTCAGTTCGTGCATTCTGGCATCATCAGCCTATCGCACCAGATCCAAGGGCCCTCCACCTACTCCTCCCTCTAGTCCTTCTAAGGGCAAAGACATAGGCAAAAGTAAGATGGAAGAGTCTAGCGGCATCAGAAAGGAGAGTGTGATTGAACGGGTAGAGGCCACTGATGGCCGAGGTATTCAGGTTCTGCATGAGAACATGTCGCCACTTCAACAGAAATTGCTGAAGTTTCAGGAAGAACTCGATCAAGTTCGGAATCTGGCCAACTTGTCATTCTCCTTCAACGTCCCTGACGTCAACCTTCCAAATTCTCAAAACCCCGCACCTCCACAAAATATACCAAGACAAAAAAATCATCCCGCACCTCACCATCACACCACTCCCCCAAAGGATCAAACTCTCCCGACGCAGTGCAATGCTTGCCACACCTCAAATAACACTCCACTACTCATCCCAGAACCTCAAAACCCCACAAAAGAACATTTCCACACCTATGACTATCCCATCTATGTGGAAACCATGACCCGCTCCACTCCGCCTATCCCACTGGCGTCCGAGTCTGACGAAAAGGATTTACTTATCAGGAACCTGGCCGAGGAGCTTAGGAAACTGACCAGCCGAGGAGCTTAGGAAACTGACCAGCCGAGTCCAGGGTGTTGAAGGAACCAAGGGGAGTGAAGGGTTGAATTATGAAGACCTTTGTATCCAACCTGATGTTGAACTGCCCGAGGGGTACAAACCTCCAAAGTTCGAAATGTTTGATGGTAGTGGTGATCCGAGAGTCCATCTGAGGACCTATTGCGACAAATTGGTTGGCGTAGGAAAGGATGAAAGGATCCGCATGAAGTTGTTCATGAGGAGTTTGAAGGGAGATGCACTGTCTTGGTACATCAGCCAAGACCCCAAGAAATGGTCAAGCTGGGGAAGCATGGCGTCTGATTTCATGGAAAGATTTAGATTCAACACAGAGAATGCACCTGATGTGTTCTACATTTCAAATTTGAAGAAGAAACCTACAAAAACATTTTGTGAGTATGCTACTCGCTGGAGGTCCGAAGCCGCTAAAGTCAGACCTGCTCTAGAGGAAGCACAGATGAACAAGTTCTTTGTCCGGGCTCAGGGCCCGCATTATTATGAACGGTTGATGATGGTTGAAGGCCACAAGTTCTCTGACATCATCAAATTGGGTGAGCGAATTGAAGAAGGTATTAAAAGCGGTATGGTTACAAATTTTGAAACCTTGCAAGCCACTAACAAGGCTCCACAGTCCGGTGATGTGTCTAAGAAGAGAGATGTGGGAGCCATAATGGTCGCACAAAGAACCAAGTCCCTGCTCAAGTACCAAAGCTATCCGACACCTCCACTCACATATCATCCAACCCCGAATTACCAAGCACCCTCACCAAATTACCAAACTCCACCACCTTCCTACCAAGATCCACCACCCACATATCAACCTACTTCGCCCAAATATCCACAACCCGCTCCCGTCTATCACACTTATAATTCCCATCCATCCCATTACTAATCACCTCCTGCACGCCAAAACTTCCCTAGACCTCCTCCCAATTTTGATCGCCGCCCTCCAAAGCAATACACCATCATAGCCGAGCCCATTGACCAGCTGTATGAAAAACTCAAAGCTGCTGGTTATGTCACACCTATCCCTGCTGCCACCCCTGAGAAGCCTTCTCAGTGGGTTAACCCAAACAAATCCTGTGGATACCATTCTGGCATAAAAGGACACACCATTGAAGAATGCCGTTCTCTGAAGGACAAAATACAGGCTCTCATTGACAACAAGATTATTTTGGAAAAAGATCCCGCTCCAAACGTCTGCGACAATCCTCTGCCAGACCATAAAGGTAGAGGTATCCATAGGATTGAAATAGAAGATGATTGGGATCCTGAGGGGTCAATCGAGTTGATCGCAGAAGGCGATGACCCAAAGAAATCCACAATCACTCTCAAACTGATCATAGTACAGATTCAGCCATCTGAGGCCGTTGAGGTGAATATTTCTACACCATTTGAGTTTGAAGCAGCGTCACCTGCAAAGTCACCAGTGCCAATTGAAGTCGAGTTTGTATCTCCAGCAAATGCACCAGCTTCGTTTGAGGTCGCAGTCTTGCCACCCCGAACACACATTCCGTTTGAAATAAAGATGGCTGCATCAATTCCGGTGGCAATGTCAACAACGCTACCCTTCTATTCAAACGCTATCCCTTGGGACTACACAGCCGAGGTGAGAAGGAAAGGCAAGGTCAGGTCTGAGAAATTTGTCGCAGCGCAGGGTATGACGAGAACTGGTATGATCTACACCCCTGAGCATCTGGCCGAGTCAAGCAAGAAGGCCTCCAACCGGACTCTCCTTATTGAAACGGGCCCCGATGACCTTTGGAGAAAGGTGTAGGCTAAGGAGTATTCGGTCATCGACCAGCTGAACAAGACACCGGCACAGATATCCATCCTCTCTCTGTTGCATAATTCCGAAACACACAAAAATGATTTGTTAAAAGTGTTGATTGAAACATATGTGCCAAACAACATCACTAGTGGGGAAATGGACAATATGGTAGGCCAGGTACGAGCGAGTCATAAAATCACTTTTCACGAGGATGAGCTACAACCTGAAGGATTGGGACACAACAAAGCACTACACATCACCGTGCAATACAAATATCATTTTATCACAAGAATCTTGATCGATGGAGGTTCCAGTCTTATCATTTGTCCGTTGTTAACACTCAAGAAATTGGTTAAAGGGCTACATGAGATAAGGGATGGGGCGATCAATGTGAAAGCTTTTGACGGTTCTCAGAGGTCCACCATTGGGGAGATCAGTCTATGTCTACAGATGGGACCAACTTGGTTCGGAGTGGATTTCCAGGTGATAGATGTTCCGGCATCCTACAACCTGTTGTTGGGACGACCCTGGATTCATGTTGCTGGGGCCGCAGCAGCAACACTACATCACATGGTAAAATTCGAGTGGAACCACCAAGAGGTGATTATTCATGACGGTAGCAACCCCATTTATAGTCGTCAAACTATTCCGGTGATTGACAGAAAAACAAAGATAGCGGAGGAACTTACCACCACATTGAACGGGTCAATGCTATTGACAAGGACAAATGGTGGGATAACAAGATTGAGAGCATCCTGAACAAGTGCGGATATGATCCAGGCAAAGGGCTCGGTAAGAACCTCCAAGGGATCACGAAGCCCATAAAGCTCAAGGAGCATGGCACCACTTTCAGTCTGGGGTATGAGTACATTTGGCAGGAATTCAACGACTGGTCGCCACCTTGGCGCGGTCCCTATTACCCTTTGGATCAGTCGATACCTCATCTTGAGTAGACTTGCAAGCAGGCCGACACTATTTACGATTCAGATGAGGAAGAAGCACTTGCAGCAATGAGGAGTTTGTTCATAGAGGATGATGATATGGATTGCTGTGTTGTTTTCGAGGGGGATCGGGAGGGGGAGAGGGAGGAAGGCCCTTCCATACAGACTATAATCAAGGGGGCATATCTCAAGAACTGGTCTATCAAGACAACCAAAGCCCGACGAGCCTCGGGCCTTACTATTACTTGTCTTGATGAACCGATGACTGTGACATGCAATGAGACAACGCAGCAAACGGGCATTGATTCAGAAGAAGACGACATACCTGACGATATTGTCAAAGAACTTGACAACTTTGAGAACAAACCTCAGTCCAACCTGGATGAGACCGAAGTTATCATTCACTTTACTAGGATACCACACCATCATCCGCACATCAACAGGGGAAACTCCTTATATGCTAGTTTATGGTACATAGGCTGTTATTCCTACCGAAGTGGAGATTCCATCTCTAAGAATTATACAGGAAGCTGAGCTCAGTGACGCAGAGTAGATAAGAAGCCGTTATGATAAATTGTCCCTCATAGACGGGAAGAGAACGAATGCAGTATGTCATGGTCAACTATATCAGAACAGAATGGCCAGGTCCTTCAACAAGAAATTCAAGCTGAGATGATTCACACCAGGGCAGCTGGTGCTAAAGAAAATCTTTCCGCATCAAGATGAAGCCAAGGGGAAGTTCTCTCCCAACTGGCAAGGTCCATACATGGTTCATAGAGTGCTGACAGGAGGAGCACTCATACTTGCAGAAATGGACAGAGAAGTTTGGCCGAAACCGATCAATTTAGATGCAGTCAAGCGCTACTATGTGTAATCTTTATGCTTTCTCAGTGATGTAATTTTAACTAAGCCTGACCTGATTCCCGTTTAAGAGGGGATACATAGGAAGCCCTATGGGTTCGGTCACAATTCAATAAAAATCTATTTTTCCCCGTAATTGGAAACTGGGCCAGAATTTTGAGGAGGACCCTCAAAATTTCGCAGCAGGAGAGGTCACAATGTCTCAAGCCGTGTCATGTCGTCGGTTCATCTATAACTATTCAAGCCGTGTCATGTTGAACTAATCTTTTCCCTTTACAAAACTCACGATCTTTCTTTGGATGCAGGCACAAAATTGCAAAAAGCCCCGAAATATATCATCCGCTCAAAGGACATACATCGTTCCTCAAACTCGTCACGCCAACACTTATTATCAGCGCAAATAATGCTTCATTATCACAATGCTCTACCGCAATTTAACACCTGCTAAGAATTTCTGTCGGCCTTCCTTACATATTGCATCAGGCTAGCTTTTAGCCTTCCGAGACTAAACGCTGTCTCCATCTGCATTTGCATAAGTCTACCTTTCTACCTTCCGAGGTTAAACGCTACCTCAATCTGCATCTGCATATTGCGTAAGGCCACCTTTCTGCCTTCCGAGACTAAACGCTGTCTCCATCTGCATTCACATATTGCATAAGGCTACCTTTCTACCTTCTGAGGTTAAACGCTACCTCCATCTGCATCCGCATATTGCGTAAGGCTACCTTTCTGCCTTCTGAGACTAAACAATGTCTCTGTATGCATCCGCATATTGCATAAGGTTACCTTTCTGCCTTCCAAGACTAAACGATATCTCCATCTGCATTCGCATATTGAATAAGGCTACCTTTCTGCCTTCTGAGACTAAACGTTGTCTCCATATTCATCCGCATATTGCATAAGGCTACATTTCTGCCTTCCGAGACAAAACGTTGTCTCCCATTTACTTTTCAAAAGCAACCCCTGTCTCTATCATTCGCTTCTGTTCGGGCTAAGCTCTGCCCTTTTTAAATTCGCAAGACTAAGCTATGTCTTGTCAGCATCATGCTATTGCATCTTCATGGGCTGAAATATCGCCAACCTATCCAAAGGCTTCATCATTCGGAGGTACCATCTTCATAGCCCGAGAACACCATGTCTGGCCTGAGGATCTCTTTTTATCATTTTGCATATGATATTCAAAGGCGTCATGGTTCGGAGGCACCATCCTCATGGCCCGAGAACATCATTTCATGGCCTGCAAATCCCTCATCAAAACAATCCATGGCCCAGGACATCATGGTCTGAGGGCGTCATCCTTAACTGTCCGAAGACAACATTCATGGTCCAATGGGAATTTGCATCATGTTTAAATTATGCACGATATATGCTTGTTATTCATTTGGAGGTAATCCGCCTAGCAACTGCCATCCAGGCAGGAGTGGTTCCGCTCCAGGTCTCCTAACTATCCCATAAGCCGCTTGATAACCCGACCCTGCACTTTGCGTCCGTCCTTGTGAAACTTCACTGGTATACTTTGCCGATGATTCCTGAACTACATACGACCTGATTCCTGTAAAACCAGTAGGCAGCTCAGAAACCAGGGTGCGACCTCAACCTTTCAAGTTATTTCCACTCGGTCAAATTGGCCATCATGTCTTTACCCGACAACTCTTCCATCCTTCCCAGGTAAAGAGGGTCAGCTGTTGATACCCAATTTTTCCACAAATTATTTTTAAAATTTGCATATATACCTTCAAAATCAAGTTCCATAACAATTTGTATTTTTCCATAATTTTCTCATGTTTTTACAAATTTATTTCCAATTTATCCAGTATTTTTATCTCTAATAATTAATTGTAAATTGCATTACAAATGATTCCAAAGACATCTCTTGACCTAATACATTATTTTTGGCCTTGGTAATATCAAATTACTTCACAATTAGCCAGATTGGCGCTCTTTGGCTATAATTACAATAACTTTGCAATTATAGCCTAATCATATGCTCTATGCTATTTTGGCTAAATAATAAGTCATTTTATATTTTAAATACTAATTAATAATGTTAATTTAATTTTATTAAGCATCAATTTCATTTTTGTAGTTATCAGCTATTTTTATAAATTATTTATCTATTTTTAATTGAGTATTTAATAATTAGCCACATTTATTCAAATTCTAGCCTAATTCTAACCCAACCCATCAGATTTTAACAACCCAATTTCATACCCAGCCCAAATTAATTCCATACCCGGCCCAAACCCGGATCTATCTGAGTTGTTGATCAAATTAGATCAACGGCGCAGATTCCACCTTCCATAATTAACTAAGACCAACCCCCTTCCGATCTCTCATTTTCCCAGTCTCTCATTCTCTCTCTATCTCTCTCTGGTTCTCTCTGTTTCTCTCTAGAACTTTCCTTTGACTCCCTCCTCGGATGAAGTTTGTTCGTCTTCTCCAGCTAGTTCCCTCGCCGGAAACTATGGTCTCCCATTATCTCCTAGTTATTGCTTCACCCTACACCGGTCTCATGACACCCTAAGGCCCTCAGGAGAACCTGGAGCGGTTCAACTACTACCCATAGTCCCTCATGCCATCTTCCAGCCTCCTCCGGCCGGCTGAGCAAGAGCCATGACTTTTTCGGCTAACACTGGTGACATCTTTAAGGTTTTTCTTGTTTCTCTAGGCTCTCTAAAACCCTAACTCCTGGTATTTTTACGATTTGTTTTAGATCTGTCTTAGATCTGTGTATATCATGAAGCTTTTTACATGTTTTCTTCGAAAACCTTCCCATTCTAAGCGATCTTTCATCTCAAAATTAGGGTTTCATAACCCCTCTTTCAAAAATGATTTTGCTTCTGCTTTAATATCATTCTATGATTCTTTCTATGATTCAATGATTTACTCGGAGTTCTATTCTCATTTTTGACTTACAATGCTGAAAACCCTAGGGTTTTCCCTAATTCTGAGTCTGTCTTTAACCGATATGCTTGTTTAAATGCATGAACTCTTATTTCTCATAAATGTTTAAGCTTTCTGTGATTTTACCCTGTTTTTGCTTATTAGGGTCCCTGACTATGTTCTCTTTACTTATATCACGTTCAATGTTACTGCTTTGTCTCTAAATCTGTGTGATTTTGCTACTATAGTCACTAGGGTTTCAACTCTCTGATTCCCATTGTTCGTTTAAATGTGTGCTAGCCTCGAATCTCTGATTCTATGTGATTCTTTACCTTGCTATGCTTTTGCTTGCCTATTATTTGCCTAACTGATTTTGTTCCTGTCCTAATCCCTAACTCTCTGCAACTTTACCTTGTTTGCACCCCTGATTCCCGGAGATTTGAAAAGCCCTACTGATTTCTTATGAGATGTTCTTACTCACTTCCAACTTTTTTTTCTTAACTTGTTACATAATTGATTAACTGTTAATTGATTACTATTTCCTGAAGTGATATCTTCTGAACCTAGTCTCAATTGCATGCTTGAATTGGGGTGAAATTGTTTCCTTATATGTCACAGGCATAAGAACTTTCCTTAATTGTTATTTTACCTACTAGCTGTTTGAGTTTAACCCCTTCAATTAAGGGATACCTAATTGTCTGTTGTACTTACACTGTTCTTATATTCCTCTAAGCTATATATGGTCCTTTCCTTGTTTAATACTCACCGTGTGAATCACTCCCTTGATTATAGGGATACTTGTACTAATTGGGTACTGATTGATATTCAGTCCCACAATCACTGGTTAATTCTGATTTTTTCCTTATTTTTCATCAAGATTTCAAACTATATATATACTCTATTCATTCATTACACACACACGAACTGGTCTGTTCAAAAATCTCTCTCTCTCTCTCACAATTAAAAAGACTCTCTTCTCTCTCTTCTGTGCTAACTACTACTACTCTAGGTTAGCCAGCTGCAACCCAAGGCTAACTATTGTGCATCTCCTACTTTCTTGTTTGTGTTACTGCTTTCTTCACTTCACTGGTATGTTCTAATTTATATTTCAGTCTTCAAGACAACATGTTTCTACTATTGTTGTGATTCAGTATGCTTCTAATTTGCTTACTTATTCTTCAACATGTATCTAGGATCCTGAACTCCCCTCTGCATGTTTAAATTAGGCTTTATTTGTTTATGACCAACATGTTTCTGTACACTTAGCACCTACTTCTTACATGCCTATGACTGGTACATTAGTTTAACCATGGTCTTAGTTGTTTTAGGTGTTAATCTAACCTAATACTTTATTGTACCCCTAATCCTCTAGACCCTTAGGAGTTTCTGATTGTATGTCTATATGTGTATCTGCCTGCTACATGTCTGCCCTCACATGCTCTGTATTTGTCCCTCAAATCCCATCGCCCCTGTTTGTGATTGTTGGACTATCCTTGGTCCTTTGTGTTATGTTAAGCTTCCATTTCATTCTTCAAAACTGTTCCTTACTCAAACCATTTTCAAAAAATAAAAAGCACTCTCACATATACTCTTAGAAGTCTAAGTTCAGCCCCGTTCGTGTGAGCACTACTTCTGGGACCCTTTGAGTACCCTCTGAACTTTGACACACAAGGCACACATTTCCCACACTGCACATGTTTAACTCTTTGGCTATGTCTGGGTGTGAGCACTGCTCGGGAGCCCTTGAGGTCCTTAGGGAACTCTGATACACCCGGACTATGAAAGGCTATGCAACACCATATGGCAATGAGGTTTGGAGGATTTGGGCCTAGTTGAAGGCTCCCTATAGAATAGCTCCTTAATTTCCATTTTAGTTATGTAATTCTTAATTCTTGGTCTGTAATAACTTATTGCAAACAATTCAAAGGATGGATAGTGAAAAAGGAGGGGGTAAATACGCACACGTTAGCTATTAAAGGGATAGAAACCATGCTATTAGACTTTATTTCCTATATGTGCAATAGAGATAATGTTTAGGCCCATATGTTCAAATTCATGCAGTAGAAACTATGCTATTAGACTTTATTTCCTATTTGTGCAATAGAGATCATGTTTAGGCCCATATGTTAAACTTCATGGTTTAGAAACCATGCTATTAGACTTTATTTCCTATCTATGCAGTAGAGATCATGTTTAGGCCAGTATGTTCAAATTCATGCATTAGAAATCATGTTTATTAGGTCTCATACCTACTGTTTCATCATGTTCACTTTTACTTAGAAAATCCTGCTAATAAATGCTATTCTCTACTATCGTGTTCCACACTGCCATGTACGCTTAGAAATCTTGTCCTAGGCTAAACAACATTAAAATAAATTATCACTCCAGCATCTTCTGATACAATGATTAATAATATGACTACTGAGCATTTAGAATCATGCTTAGGAATTTTGCATATGCATCATTCTTGCATCTCTACTTGTGCATTAGATATCGTGTTATAGGGTCCTAATCGCTCAACTTCATTTCGTCTAATTACTGATGTATAAAAAGGTATAACAACCTCACTCAGTTTTCTCTAAAAAAAAATGGTAATGCTTCTATGTTATGAACAACCTAGAACAACATGTTTAGGTAACAATTTGCAAACAGTTCCTCTAATAATTCTGTTAATATACACTATCCCCCGCCTAGGCAAGCCTTAGGAGACTAAATTTCCAAAATTAGAAATCTCTCTCTCTTGCGTGTGCTGCTTAATAAGTATTTTTAATCAGTAGGCAAACTGATCAGGGCACGTTTTTGAGTTATAAAACAAGTCTGCCTATAGGATCTTAATTAACAATATTGCCCTCATATGTGTTTGAGTCGTGCTAATTATATGCATTATCTACGGAGGAAAATCTGAGCCTCCTATATGCTCCTATGTGTTTCCCACTGACTGTTGTCCTACATGTTCTTTGTTTGTCGCCTTAGAATTTTACCCCTTTAAACCTGAGAGTTTGCCTAGTACCTACCCTTTAGGGTAGTAGTCCTAACCTCCTCCAGGACTGATAGGATGGGATGGGTAATATCACGTGATAGAATCCGTGACCAACGCACACTTTAATTACCTTCAGGGGTGGGAATGGTAAAATATGGATATGATGACTGGTGCGCTAATACCATGTGTAGCCCCTCTTCGAGGAGTAATTATCGGGTATTGCATTGATGTGATCCATATTATTATAAACCTAGGACACCTGTATATGCTAGTTCGTAATCATCCCTACTGTTTTCTAAACACTTATATGCTTAAGACGTAAATACCCTTTTATTTGATCGTTTACACTTTATTTGTTAGTTTTACAAATTCACGAAACCATTTGGCGGGGAACCACACTTGTGGATCCTGAGGGGTGCCTATAAGTAAAGCCTTGTCCAAATTCTATCGGGATTTCCATAATCCCAACGGGTAAAATCATGATATGTGCATTATTTGGAGAAGACGTGTCGATGTGCTAACCATTAATGTGTAAATAGTCAAATCCGGAGGGGGAAAGGGATAACTTTATTTGTTTTGTAGAAATGAGGCACGAAGGCCATAGGTTCGGCATAGTCTGAAGTATCTCACTTCTGTTGCTAGACTGGTGGGAAAATCTGTCTCCAAGTGACAAAAATCATGTGAAAAGAGTTCTCAGAAATTTACCCTCCTTGATAGACATTCATCCAAACAATGTACTGATCGAGGCTGCTACTATGCTCTGGGATGAAAAAGTGACTGCCTTTCATTTCGGTAATGTGGAGATGACTCCCCTTGTTGAGGAAACAGGGGGTTTTGCTAGGCTACCCTGCGATAGCCCTGGTCTGTTGGTACCGAAAAATTGAACTTTTAGGGGATTTCTAAAAATGATGGGTCTTAGAAAGAATGACGAGTTAGTCTGCTTGAAGAAGGCCTACATACCTTTCGACTTCCTTTACGAGTGTTATGGCCACAGAACATCCTACCGTATTTATCATGATGAGTTTGCCATCACTTCCCTGGGCTGGACTCATCGTCGAGTTTTTGTGTTCATTATCTGTTTTCTGGGTATGATAGTATTTCCAATCCAGGGAGACAGGATTCACACTCATTTGGCTATGGTCACCAAGACAGTAATAGAAGGGATTGAGGGACAAACTTACACTATTGTCCCAATGATCGTAGCAGAGATATACCGAGCCCTAGACCGCTGCAAGAAGGGATTCAAACATTTTGAGGGTTGCAATTTGTTTCTGCAGATATGGTTGTTAGAGCATCTTCAAAGAGGACAGTACCGTCAGGAATTTCCACGGTGACCATGGAATGACCACATAGCTTTCCACCATCCAAGAGAATGACTTTCATCCCAGACATGTTTGCAAACCGGAAAACGCTGTGGATTTGGTACACTTCTTTAGCAATCTGACTGATGACAAGGTCCATAAGATGTTCGAGTGGTTCCCTACTAGAGAGTTCATCATCAGGTCCAGGGATGTACCCACTTAGTGCTAATCGGGCTGAGGGTTATATATCCTTATGCTCCTACCAGGGTCATGAGACAAGCTGGGAGAAAACAAGTCATACCATGAGTCTCCAAGATGGTTCATTACAAAGCAGACTTTCAAGGTGATACCATTCCATTCAAGTGTGAAGCCCAACACATATGGCATTTGAAGATTATTGTGGAGAAGGATACCATCGAACCGGATAAGTACCACGCCGGTCATGTGTATTTATACCTATCATGGTTGGATGATGACATAGCAGGGGAAGTCGAGACAGGGATCGATCGAGGAAACAGGGTCATAGACAATGTTGCTGAAGCACATGTAAAATACAAAAAGGCTGCGCAAGAAAATCCTTGAGTCGGAGGCCAGGCATTTGGAACAACACAAGGTAAACATGGAATCAATCAACGAATGGAGGGAAATTGCTGCAAAATCAACGGAGAGGTTGGAGTACTTAGAGCAGAGGCTGATAGAACTTGAGGGGAAGATGAGAAAAAGGATCGTGGATTGTCAGAATGCATAGGGCAATGATGGAGGGCACCTAGAACGGGCGTATCTGTTGCTGGACATGCGCGACCTGGGGAATCTGATCGATGG
Organism: Nicotiana paniculata; assembly: GCA_005239505.1. Taxonomy (NCBI): domain Eukaryota; kingdom Viridiplantae; phylum Streptophyta; class Magnoliopsida; order Solanales; family Solanaceae; genus Nicotiana; species Nicotiana paniculata. The sequence goes on from MDKI01127217.1 coordinate 45,456, forward strand.
GGCCAAGAAGGCCAACCTTGGAGAAGGTCCTCCGAGACCAAGTAGATTAGAATTATTGTTTACTTGATTTTCTAGAGTCATTTTAGAAATTGATTGTAATAAGGAAAATGCCACTAGAAACTCTTTTAGTTATTTTCATTTTAGAGGTTTGACTTATTTATTACATTAATGAAATGAGGCAGTTATCGGCATTAAGCTTCTCCAAATCTACGGGTCTCTAGGCCTACCTCAGGCGCAATGAGGTCCCTAAATTAGGACGTGAAGTTATAGTTCCGCAATACATGTTTAAATACTGCAAATATTATTCCAAAATCCCCTACTGATATATTTACCTTTTTTTGTTTTCTTTGTTTTGATTATTCTCATCCCCAAAGGTTGGTTCGTGCATACTGGCATCATAAGCATATCATACAAGATCTAGAGGTCCTCCACCTCCTTCTCCTCCAAGTGATCCTAAAAGTAAGGGAAAGGCTAATATGGATGACATGAGAGGTATCATGAAAGATAACGCTGCGCATGTGGAAAATGTTGAAACTTCAGATGGCCGAAGTACTCTGGCACAGAATGATTTGGTTCTACGATTGGAGAAGAAAATAGTGGAATTGCAAGGGGAACTTGAGCAGGTTTGCAACTTGGCAAACCTCTCCCTCACCTTAAACGTCCCGGATATTAACCAACAGAACACCCAAAACCCAACACCTCCTCAAAACACAAACCAACATCAACAAAATCTTCCCGCACCTCATCAATACGCCACGCCTCCTCAAAATCGTAACCCTCCACCAGTACCAACTCCTTCTCAACACCAACATCTTCCAACTCAGTATCCACAAACTACTACCTACCATACTCCTCAGAATACACCACAACCTACCCCTGATCCGCAGAATTCAACCAATGATCACCACTACGCCCAAATCCCCGGTATTCACCAAAGTAATCCCATATATGTAGAAACTCTACCTCACCCTAATCAACAAACCCCATACACACCAGAATCCACCAAGAAGGACCTGCTCATCAAGAATATGGCAGAGGAGCTTAAAAAGCTCACAAGCCGAGTCCAGGGTGTCGAAGGGGGTAAAGGCATTGAGTGTTTAAACTATGAAGATCTTTGTATTCAGCCAGACATAGAATTTCCGGAAGGTTACAAACCTCCCAAGTTCGAGATGTTTGACGAAACAAGTGACCTAAAGGTGCATTTAAGGAAATACTGTGAAACGATCGTAGGAGTTGGGAAATATGAAAGGATTCGCATGAAACTATTCATGAGAAGCCTCACTGGAGACACCCTATCTTGGTACATCAGTCAAAATCCCATGAAGTGGGTTAACTGGGTAAGCATGAAATCAGATTTTGTGGGTCGGTTCAGGTTTAATATGAAGAATGCACCAGACGTCTTCTACATACAGAATCTCAAGAAGAATCCAACGGAGACTTGCCGCGAGGATGCTACTCGATGGAGATCGAAAGCCGCAAAAATAAGGCCAGCATTGGAAGAAGAGCAGATGAACAAGTTCTTTGTCCGGGCCCAAGACCCACAATACTATGAAAGGTTAATGGTTATCAAGAATAACAAATTCTATGACATCATTAAGCTAGGGGAGATGATTGAAGAAGGGATCAAGAGCGGAATGGTAACTAATTTTGAGGCATTACATGCTACAAATAAAGCATTACAGTTAGGGGCCATATCCAAAAAGAAAGAAGTAGGGGCCGTGATGGTAGCCCAAGGTCCAAAATCTCCTCTTACATACCAAAGACCTCCACCCACATATTATCCTTCACCTCCAAGATATCCACAACCCGCCACTGCCTACCACACTTATAACACACGACCAACATATTATAACTCACTGCCAGCCTACCAAAACTATCAGAAACCCAGACCAAATTTCGACCGCAGGCCACCTAGACAATACACCCCTATTACTGAACCCATCGATCAATTATACGAGAGACTGAAAACTGCTGGATATGTCACCCCTATTCTTGTTGTTGCCATGAAAAATTCTTCTCAATGGGTCAATCCAAATAAAACATGTTCCTACCACTCTAGCATGAAAGGCCATACCATCGATGAATGTCTCACTTTGAAAGACAAGATACACACATTAATTTATACCAATATCATACAAGAAAAGGAGGATACACCTAATGTCCGCAAAAATCCCCTCCCAGATCACAGGGGCGAGGGGGTGAATGTGATAAGGACTAATGAAGAATGGGATTCGGAAGGGTCTATTGGGCTTATTCGAGAAGGGGATGACCTAAAGAAACCCGTGGTCACTCTACTCCTATTGTAGTCCAGATACAGCCACCATTCGAAGTTTCAATAGCCGCACCAACCCCGTTCGAGGTGCAAGTGACAACACTTACAGCTGCAACTGCTCCGTCTGAAGTAAAATTAACCACACCCTTCACTGTGACAGTAGCACCCACACTGCCCTTTAAATATAATGACTTACCCTAGGACTATGTTGTAGAAGCCAGGAGGAAAGAAAAAGCAAAAATGGAAGAATCTGGTGCATCATAAGGGATTACAAGGACTGGTAGAGTTTACACACCCAAAATTTTTGGAGGAACAAGTAAAGAAGATTTCTCCAAGCAGCCCATCATTGAGATCGGCCCAGATGATCTCTGGAGGAAGGTGCAAGCAAGAGAATATTCTGTAGTAGACCATCTGAATAAAACTCCTGCTCAGATATCCATCCAGTCATTACTGCAGAATTCTGAGGCACATAGGAATGCCTTGATGAAGGTATTGAATGAAGGTTACGTACCTAACAATATCAACAGTGGGGAAGTTGCTAACGTGGTAGGGCAAGTACTAGAGAGCCACAAGATCACTTTCCATGAAGACGAATTTCCACCAAAGGGATTAAGACACAACAGATCGCTTCACATCACGGTACAATGCGAGGATAAATTTATTGTCAGGGTTTTGATAGATGGAGGTTCCACTCTCAACATCTGTCCACTGACTACTTTGAAAATATTGGGTAAAGGTTTGCATGAAATACGAGCAGGGACTATGAATGTGAAGGTGTTCAATGTGTCTCAAAGGGCCACAATCGTGGAAACCAATCTAAGCTTATAAATGGGCCCGACTTGGTTTGATGTCGAATTCAAGGTACTCGACATATCCGCCTGATACAACTTACTGTTGGGATGAACTTGGATTTATGCCGCTGGGGTTGTGGTTTCTACTTTGCACCAGGCTGTGAAATTCGAATTGAATTATCAAGAGGTGATCATTCATGGAGACGTGAGGAATCCCATTTATACCAACCAAATTGTTCCGGTCGTGGAAAATAGAAGGAAATTAGGTGGGAAGACTTATCATCGCATCGAGCGCGTCAATGCGATTGAGAAAGACAAATGGTGGAGCAGCAAAATAGAAAGCATACTAGCGTGGGTAGGGTATGAACCCGGTAATGGGCTCGGGAGGAATCTCCAAGGTATTGCCAAGCCAATACAGCTAAAACGTCAAGGAACAACCTTTGGATATCAATACACTTGGCATGAGTATCAGAACTGGTCTCCACCATGGTGTGGTCCGTACTACCCTCTCGAGAAGACAATACCGCATCTGAACCAATCTTTCCACCAAGCTGACATGATATGGGGGTCCGGAAAATACAAGGTGCTAGCTGGTCTGAGGAATTTATTTCTAGAAGAAGAAGACATGGATTGGAGTGTCATAGTTGAGGAGGGGGAGGAAGAATGTCTCATCATCCAGATAGTAGAGAAGGGAGCTATTCTCAAGAACTGGACCGCCATACCATCTAGGGCCCGACGAGTCCCGGGGTAGCATGACTGCTAGTGTCATTCATTTTGCAAACAATTTCTCTTGAGCATTTTATTAAAAAACATTTTTTTTCTTTCCTTTCATTATTTTGCTTTGGAAAACATTGTTTGAAGTCATTTAAAATTGCTTAGTTTGACATTTTAATATTTATCAACGGCTTGATGTTTTATTATTACTATCTTTCATATCTTTCTCTCTATAGCATTACTATTTCTTATATTGATTAACAAACGACTGTTACATGTAATGAGACAACCCAACATAAGGATAGTGACTCGGAAGTGATAGAAGAAGAAGATGTGATACCTGAGGAAATTGTCAGAGAAGTTGAGAATTTTGAGAACAAACCTAAGTCCAATATGGACGAGACCGAGACAGTCAACTTCGGAGATTCTAAAACCGTCAAAGAAACTCGCATAATCATTCACTTGTCACCATCAGAGAAGGAAGAATATACTAGTTTCCTAAGAGAGTATGAGGACATTTTCACATGGTCGTATGACGATATGACCGGGTTGAGCACATCTATAGTGTCTCATAAGCTACCTACCAATCCAATGTGTCCCCCAGTAAAGCAGAAACTTAGAAATTTCAAACCATAAATGAGTATAAAAATCAAGGAGAAAGTCACCAAGCAGATCAAAGCTAAGGTTCTTAGAGTGGTTGAATATCCACCGAAGAAGGATAGGAAAGTCAGGGTGTGTGTCGACTATCGGGGACCTAAACAGAGCAAGTCCCAAAGATGATTTCTCACTATAAAATATACACATACTGATCAACAATTCCGTCAAGCATGAACTGCAGTCTTTTGTAGATTGCTTCGCGGGCTATCATCAGATTTGAATGGACAAAGAAGATGTAGAGAAAATAGCTTTCATTACACTGTGGGGAGTGTACTGTTATAAAATGATGTCGTTTGGTTTTCAAAAAGGTAGGGACACCTACATGAGGACCATGACAACCATATTTCATGACATGATACATAAGGAGATAGAGGTATATAGGGATGACATCATCATCAAATCCAAGAAGGCCGCAGATCACATAGCAGATTTGAGAAAGTTCTTTAACCGGTTGCAAAAGTACAATCTAAAGCTGAACCCCGCAAAATGTGCTTTCGAGGTTCATGCTGGAAAATTGCTAGGGTCCATTGTCAGCGGCCGAGGAATTGAGTTAGACCCGTCAAAGGTCAAATCTATCCAGGATTTACCACAACAAAAGAACAAGAAGTATGTGATGAGTTTCTTGGGGCGTCTCAACTATATCAGCCGCTTCATAGCAAAATCAACAGTAATATGTGAACCAATTTTCAAAATGCTGAAGAACGATGCCGCCACCAGCTGGACTGAAGACTGTCATAAGGCTTTTGACAAAATCAAAGAATACCTTTCCACACCATCAGTCCTAGTCCCACTAGAACCTAGTAGACCATTACTACTCTACCTTTTCATATTATATGGGTCTTTCGGTTGTGTCTTGGGACAACATGACGAGAAAGGGAGAAAAGAGCTGGCCATTTATTATCTGAGTAAGAAGTTCACACCTTACGAAGCACGGTACTTCCTATTGGAACGCACTTGTTGTGCTCTGAAATGGATAGCCAGAAATTGAGGCACTATTTCTTTGCTTATACCACATATCTCATATCGAGAATGGATCCTTTGAAGTACATCTTTCAGAAGCCTATGCCTATAAAAAAGCTGGCCAAATGGAAAATATTGTTGAGTGAATTTGACATCATCTACGTAACTCATAAGGCAGTTAAGGGACATGCATTAGCATATCATCTTGCAGAAAATCATGTAGGAGGAGAACACAAACCACTAACAACGTATTTTCATGATGAAGAAGTGTCGTTCATTGGAGTAGATAGTGCTGAAGCCTACGACGGCTGAAGAATGTTTTTCGACGGAGCTGCAAAATTTTAAAGGAGTCGGTATCAGAGCCGTTTTGGTGTTAGAAACCGGTCAACATTACCTGGTGTCTGCAAAACTTAGGTTTTCATGCACTAACACTATGGCAGAGGATGAAGCCTGCATATTAGTGCTCAATTTGGCTGTCGACATGAATATCTTAGAATCGTTGTTGATTGGTGATTCAGACCTGCTGGTACACCAAGTACAAGGAGTATTGGCTACGAAGAACACCAAGATACTACCATATTTGCATCACGTACAAGAGATGATGAAGAGGTTCACGAAGATAGAGTTCCGACATGTCCCCAGAATCCAAAATGAATTCGCAGATGCACTGGCCACTTTGTCCATGATACAACACCCAGACAAGAACTTCATCGATCCCATTCCGGTAAGAATCCATAATCAGCCAGCTTATTATGCTCATATTGAAGAAGAAACAGATGGGAATCGATGGTTCCAAGATATCAAGGAATATTTGGCAAAAGGAGAATATCCAGAGCATGCAAACCACACTCAGAAACACACACTTCGGAGGCTGTCCAACCATTTCTTCCAAAGAGGAGGAATTCCGTATAGAACAATTCATTATCTAGGGCTATTACAGTGTGTTGACGCCAAAGAAGCATCCAAACTTCTTGAAGAGATACACGCCGGAACCTGCGGCCCACATATGAATGCTTTCATCCTAGCCAAGAAGATACTCCGAGCCGGATACTTTTGGATGACTATGGAAATAAACTACATCCGGTATGTCCAGAAATGTCATCAATGCCAGATACACACAGATATGATACGGGTACCTCCGAATGAACTTAATGCAATAAGAGCACCTTGGCCTTTTATTGCCTGGGGAATGGATGTCATCGGACCAATTGAGCCCACCACTTCAAACGGGCACAGGTTCATTCTAGTGGCCATCGACTATTTCACAAAGTGGGTTGAAGCTGCATCTTACAAAGCTGTAACCAAGAAAGTCACTGCAGATTTCGTCAGAGACCATATTGTTTACCGATTTAGGGTTCCAGAATCAATCATCACTAACAATGCCGCCAATCTCAACAGTGGTCTAATGAAAGCCATGAGTGAAACCTTCAAAATGAAGCACAAAAACTCCACAACATACCTACCCCAAATGAATGGAGTCGTGGAGGCCGCAAACAAGAACATCAAGAAGATACTAAGGAAGATTGTAGAGAATCACAAATAGTGGCACGGGAAGTTACCATTTCCTTATTAGGATACCGTACCACAGTCCGCACGTCAATCGGGGAAACTCCTTACATATTGGTCTACGGTATTGAAGTCGTCATCCCCGCGAGGTAGAAATTCCTTATTTAAGAATTATACAAGAAGCTGAACTCAGTGATGCAGAATGGATAAGAAGCCTCTATGGGAAATTAGCCATATAGATGGGAAAAGAATGAATGTGGTGTGTCATGGTCAACTCTATAAAAACAGAATGTCTAAAGCTTTCAAAAAAGGGTCAAACCTAGACAGTTCGCACCACTGCAGCTGGTGCTGAACGGATCTTTCCGCATCAGGATCAAGCCAAAGGAAAATTCTCACCCAACTGGCAAGGGCCTTATATGGTTCAGAGGGTACTAACAGGAGGAGCACTCATACTCGCAGAGATGAATAGAGAAATTTGGCCAAAGCCTATCAACTCAAACACAGTCAAAAGATATTATGTTTAAACTGTTTGCATTTCTTCATATGATGTAATTGAACTACGCTTTATCGGATTCCCGTTTAAGAGGGGATATGTAGGCGGCCTTGTGGGTTCGGTCACAATACAATGAAATTTTCATTTTCCCCATAATTGCAAATTGTGGCAGAAATTTGACGAGTACCCTCAACATTCCGAAGCAAGTTCAGCTAATGACACCGTATGCAGAATAACTAGAAATTGGTCTAGATTATTGGGGCAGAATTTTGAGGGGAAGCCCTCAAAATTCTGCAGCAAGGTCACAATGCCTCTAACAATGTCGCAGTTACTGGTTCATCTAATCAGTTTTTAAAATTTCATATTAATGTATTTTGAGTAACTATACATACATATTTTTTGAGAACTTTATTTATAGTCAAATGCTACCCGTGGTAACTCGAACTGGACTCCAATGTGGAGCGGAGCAAAGCAAGCAAACAAAGGCACGAACCAACCTCCCCCGCAAAACTCACAATTTTTCTTTGAATATAGGAACAAGAGATAGTCGCCAGTACATGCGCACCTTAGAATCATTATCTTCACAACAGCAAAGCTACCGGACTCACCTCCAGCTAAGACATATTCCGCCATCACTTATTTATTGCATGAGACCTGAGCATTTTCTGAACCGTGCATGAGGCTAAGCCCTACCTCCTCAACTACATAAGGCTAAGCATTGCCTTCCCCTGCATGAGACTAAGCATTGTCTCAAATCATACATAAGGCTAAACATTGCCTTCCCCTTCATGAGACTAAGCATTGTCTCAAATATCGCATAAGGCTAAGAATTTCCTTCCCCTGCATGAGACTAAGCATTGTCTCAAATCTTGCATAAGGCTAAGAATTGCCTTCCCCTGCATGAGACTAAGTATTGTCTCAAATCTCGCATAAGGCTAAGCATTGCCTTCCCCTGCATGAGACCAAGCATTGTCTCAAATCTCGCATAAGGATAAGTATTTCCTTCCCCTATATGAGGCTAAGCATTGTATCAAATCTCACATAAGGATAAGCATTGCCTTCCCTTTCATGAGACTAAGCATTGTCTCAAATCTTGCATAAGGATAAGCATTACCTTCCCCTGCATGAGACTAACATTGTCTCAAATCTGCATAAACTAAGCATTGACTACCATTGCATGAGACTAAGCATTGTCTCAAATTTTGCATAAGGCTATGCATTTCCTTGTCATTGCATGAGACTAAGCACTGCATAAAGGCAGCCCAAAAACTAGAGTGTGTCCTGCATTTTTCAAATCACCCCATTAGGTCAAAATCAGTCATCATTTCTTTACCCGACAACTCTTTCATCTTTCCCGGGTAAAGAGGGGCAGTTGTTGATACCCAATTTTTCCCTCATATGTTTTCAAATATATATATATGTAATATATATATATATATATATATATATATATATATATATATATATATATTCACACACACACACACACACACTTTCAAAATAGTGCATGTGCACCATCATTTGATTTACTAGCATTTTTCAGAATTTTGTATAATTTTTGAAGACTTTAATTCTGCATTTTCACTATATAAATACCCATTAATTACCTTACAAATTATTTTTTTGATGATTTAATCATCTAAACTCATCATTTACACCCATATTAGGTTTTAAATATTTTTAGTACATTTGGTATAATTACATTCTGCATTTTTAAAGGCTAAAATTACACATTTTGCAATAATAGCCTATATGTATTTATAATTACTTTATTTATGCAAATAATAACCTTTTTATAATGATGAAAAATTGTTTTCAATCATTTTCAGGCACAAGTGATATTTTATTACTTATTTATTACTTTTACAAATTATTTATTTGATTATAATTGGTATTTAAAAACTAGCCTAAATTCCTCATCATTTTTGGACCTAATACCCAACCTAATATCCTATACACCAACCCAATAATACCCAGCCAAATCAATTAACCCAATCCCCATAACCCGGTCGGTACCCGTCCATTTTAACCCGCTCTGGTCAAATTTTAAATTCCAACCGTTGATCTTTCAAGATCAACGGCCGACATCCCTTCCCCCTTTCTTGGTTAACCAAACCCCCCTAACCCTAACCATTTCCCTTCACCCACCTCCTTCAAACGCTCTCACCTCTCTAGCCGTCTCCTCCCAATCTTCTCTCCTTATCCCACTGGACATGGGATTACCTAACTATTTCTTGCCATATTTTACTTCCCTTTGGTACTGGAACATTCTATATACTGCTTGCCTAAACATGGAAAGCGGATCTCTTCAACCTCGAACCAAAAATGGTTCAGTTCCTTAACCTTTTCCGTCTTTGTTCTTCCTTGATCTTTTTTATGGTATGTATCTCTATGAATATCTGTGTATCTTTGCGATTTTTTACTTACCCTAAAACTAGGGTTTTGGATATTTTCTAGATCTAACCAAATATGGTTCGATTGTATAATTTTGAATGTTATTTCGTCTATATGCATAGTGTGAATCTGTTAATTTCTTCTAATTTTTACTTATCCTAAATTTGGGGTTTTAGAATCTTTTAAATCAAACCAAATCTAGTTCGACTCTTTTATTATTGAATAACATTTCTGTCTATATGTATATATTCATCTTATTCTATGCAGCATGTGACTTTTTTCCTTTTATGTTTTGCCGATTTGTGTATTTTACCTAAAATTAAGGTTTTAAATTTTTCCTTCCTCACTGATTTTTAAGTTCTTTCCTTTCTAGTGTTTGACTAATTATTTCCATGTTTGTGTGTTCAATCCCATTACTATTTAAACCCATCCCCACTCCCCTTTAAAAACAGATTCAAAGTTCAAAAACTTTTCACTACTATAAAAAAAAACGGTACACTCCTACTCTCTAGAGCAATATTGTTCTGTGTTTTGATTCCTGGTCGGCTGGAGGCCAAGGCCAGAAATATTCAAGTGTTTTGCTTCTGTTTGGTGCTAATTACTACACTATTGGATTCCTTTTTCCCAGTTTCATCTTAACTGGTGAGTTATTGAATCCTTTTCCATTTCATTATGATTACTTGTTTAATGTGTTACCGCTATTAAACAATGTTTCCCTAAATGCTATTACATGTAGTTAAGACATGTTGAACTTAGTTGAATTAGTTAATGAAATCTGTCTAACTCTGTGCTATTTAGGACTATCTTTTAGAGTTAAACATGCTTTCATACCTTTCCTAAGGACTTGTTAATTATGTGTAGATTTTTTCCTTAACAGATTCATCAGTTTGTTTGTTGAACTTGTTATAATATGATCTGTTTGGTTCGGTTCTCACTATGTTATGATATCTTTATTAAATTGTCTTAATCAGTTCCTGCTGCTAATCAGTGTGTTCCTTTCCTATGACTTAGTCTGATCTAAAATCTCTATTATAACTGTGAACATGTTTATGAACTTACCTCATTAGCACGGGACTTTGTTAATTCCTAAAAACTTGATTAAGTATGCTTAGGTTCAAATGTGTTGCTCTTTGTTTGTGTTCCATGTGTGATTCTGTCCTAAATATATCCCCTAATCCCATCCTACTCTCCTAAATCCTCACTCTTTGCTGGATGAAAGCCAAAGCTATTTAGGTTTTGTACTTTCGCCTCCCTAGTGTGAGCACTATTAAGGGTTCATATGAGACCTTTGTGAACTCTGACACACTATGATTTGGTCTGTAGTCTTTCTTGAACTGTTTCTGATCATTTTCTCTAGTGTGAGCACTGCCTCGGGTTCATGAAGCCCTTGGAAACTCTAACACACTAGAGATTTGGGTTTTGTATGCCTATCCTTGAGATATGGGTCAATCATTCACTATTGGTTATTGTGTATGTATGGGATTTTGGAGCTACTATGATTTGAAGGCCTTGCATGTCCAGGTGCATTTGGGCCTGCTTCAGGCTTCCTATAGTTCTACATACTTTGTAATTCATTCATTAAATTCTAGTTTGTAATAATTATTTCTAATAACAATTGGGGTGTTAGTAAAAATTGGAAAAATGGGTTTATTTTAACATTTGCATGAAATGGGTAGAAATGATGCCTATAGATGTTTACTTTGCTCAACTACATTCTGCTACTGTGTGATAGATAACATGCCTATAGGTCTTTACTTTGCTCGAATATGTTCTGTTACTGTGTGTGTTAGATAACCTTCCTATATGTGTTTACTTTGCTCGAATATGTTATGTTACTGTGTGTGGTAGATAACCTGCCTATAGATGTTTAATCCGTCTAACCTATTCTGCTTCTACATGTTAGATACCATGCCTATAGGAAATAAAGTAACCAAAGTTCAATTTGCATTGCAGCATATTCATTAGGCATCGTGATCATAGGGTCATGCTAATTTATGTTCTACAAATCTGTATTTTAGAAATCATACCTATAGGGTTTTAATTTGTTGGTATGCTATTGTCATAGTTTCCCACTTAGTACACATGCCTATAGGAACTAAAACCATTTTCAACCATCAAAGGTTGGAATCATGTCTGTAGGGTAATCCCTACCTGCGTTAAGTGCTAAAATTGGGATTTAAAACACTATCCTGTTGAATACTATTAGAAAGCATGCCTATAGGAACAAACAGAGTAATTCTGAATATCTCTCGTGTTATCACTGCCAAGCACTACGTAAATCACCTAGATAGCATGTCTATAGGTTTTAATCGCTTATAATTATAATCAGTAGGCAACTGTGCATGTCACTTAAAAATTATACTTTGCATAACTGCCCGTATGATCAAAATCCAGAATCACATAGAAATCATGTCTATAGGGCCTAACGAATTTAATTGTTGAAACTGTCAAATGCCTAATTTGGTTGCGTGCATTTACTGCCTACGTGTGGAAGCTAACTTGAGCTCTTATTTGCTTTTATATGAAGGTCCAACTTGTTTTGTATGTCGCCTAGTTTTATCATTTTTTGAGCAACCTAAGCTATGTCTAGAACAATCCAAAATAGAGGCCCAAACGTCTCCTGGGCCATAGGTAAGGGACGGGTAGTGCACGCATAGGGTACAACTTAGAATTGATTAGAACACTTTAGGTAAATAACTTAAAGATAGTATTGGATAGTAGGAGATAATAGTTTGTGCCCGCTGAATAATATGAGTAACATCCCATCTTGAGGGAGTTATGAAGTTTTATTTATGTTGCACGAGGTGATCCTTTGTATTTCTGTGAAGCACTATTTGGTTATTATGACTTCCTTCCCTTTATTTTATTGTTCATTATACTAAGATTGGTGTTTGAATTACATACTAGTACTATTCGACAGTACCAACGTCCCTTTTGCCGGGGGTGTTACATCTTTGAATGGATGTAGGTGTTTCCATCGCAGATAGCGTTGATCGCCGATAGTGGTGCCCTCTCTCTCTTTCTCCTGATAGCAGTCTTGGTGAGCCCTGTTTCTTCCTGGGGTCATGTGTAGTATATGTTGTTCTTCTTTTGTATAAGTTACCACATTTTAAGGTATAGCTGAGGCCTTGTTACCGGCATTGTCATGTTTGTCTTATGTATCTTTAGAGCCTCCGTAGACGTTTATGTGGGTCATGTATGGGTGTCGGGGTTATCATCGGATCAAGTTGTATTTTGAAACTTTTTTCCACTAAATTGTAAATTGTATGTACTTTTGAGAACTTAGCTACTCAATAATGTATATGAGGAAGAGTGAACTAGTATTCGTCTGTATATTTGTAAAGCTGATTTCTCCTCTAATTAACAAATGGTGATGCGTTCTCTTTTTAGATTATGAGTGAGTCGGGTCAGATAGGTTTAGTAGGCTTTCTCGCCCGGGTTCACTCGGTTGAGCGCCGGTCACACTCCCCATGGTTGGGGCGTGACATTTGAAGAATGCTTGGAAAATCTTGATAAAGTGTTGGCACGATGTGAAGAGACTAATCTAGTGCTTAATTGGGAAAAATGCACTTTATGGTCAAGGAGGGTATTGTCCTCGTCCATAAGATCTCAAAGAACAGAATTGAAGTGGACAAGGCGAAGATTGAAGTGATTTCAAAGCTCCCTCCTCATACTTCTGTAAATGGAGTTAGGAGTTTTCTTGGGCACGCGGGGTTTTCCCGGAAGGTTCATCCAAGATTTCTCAAAAATGGTGAACCCCTTGTGCAAGCTAGTAGAAAAGGACGCAAAGTTTGTGTTCAATGAAGAGTGCACCCAATTGGAGCTTACCGTTTGAGCTCGTGTTCGATGCTACTGACGTTACGGTAGGAGCAATTTTCGGGAAAAGGATAAACAAAATATTCATCCGGTATATTATGCAAGCAAAATGATGAATGACGCCCATGTGAATTATACAATGACGTAGAAAGAGTTGCTAGCCATTGTGTTCGCCATGGAGAAGTTCAGGCCATATCTCATGGGTGCCAAAGTGATTGTTCACACTGTAGACATGTAATTTTTGACCCTCCCCGTGATTTTACACAATATAGCATTTAAATATTTAGTTTGGGTATAATATCATTATTTTAACTAGTTTTGACCTTTTTGCTTTATTTTATCGCAAAAACTAAAATTATAAAAATAGTTTCATTTTGTAGTCATACTATTTTGCTAGGATTTTTATTTTTATATAACCTATGAAAAAATACCAAAAAAAAATAGTTTAAACTTTAATTCTTAGTTTTATTTTTAATATAATAATTTATTAAAATCAATTAAGAGTTATTTTATATTTTTCTTATAAGTATTTTAGAAGCAATTTCTTAGCCCAATTTTGTAGATTTAGAGCCCAACTCAGACCTAAGCCCATAATTCTCAAGCCCATTACCCTTAGCCCAATACCTATTAACCTAACCCTAAAACATATACCCCTATAAAAGGCCCTTTAATCTTCACCACACAAAAAATAAACCCGTGGAGCTAAGAAGAACAAAAAGTTGCGCAACAGCTTGAGAGAAACAGATTAGAAAACTACGCAACCATATTTTCTCTTCTTTCCTCCTCATCAATCAGTAACTTTTCTTACATTTAACCATAAAAAATAGCTCCTTGAAACTCCATGAAAAAACGATGAAAACGTTGTCTTGTAAAACATGAAACCCAGCTCCACTAGACCATGAAATCTCTCAGCTTTAGCTGCCATTTACGTCATCTCGATACTCCATTTTTATCGAAAAAAGCTCTGAAACATGCAGTCTTCAGTAATCAATGGTCACCGTTCGAGTCGCTGGAGGTTTGAGATTTTCGTCGTGGTCTCCGGCTGACGGTCTCTGTTCGTTTTCAACCTCATTGTTGTTCTCTTCTTGTAAACCGGTTGAAAGATCTCTGATGTTCTGAAAGTTATAAAAAAGTTGAGTTCTCCTTTTTGGTTCGAGGATGAGGTTCCCGATTAGAGTTTTTTGAGGGTTTACGACGAGGTTCTCTCGGTCCAAATCATGTCCTGATTTTCGCCTTTAGTTAATTTCCGTTTGGACTTCTTGTATGTCGGCTTGGAGTTATCAGTTAACGAAAGTAGGCTGTGACTTACGAATGTTCATGAACAAATGGTCTCTGTTTCATTCTGTGTGACAATACATACAGTGGTACAAATACTACCTTGCTTGAGAGTTCTCATCAATAGCAACAACTTGCCGTTACTCGCTTCCAGCTTTTAAAGAAAGAGAAATCACGTAATTTTGGCCGACATGGAGATTGAAATTGAAGCATTGCTGAGACGAAAAATGTAAGGCTCTTTTTGGTGAGAGCGTAGGTTCGTTTTCTGCTTGTTGGTTAAACGAGAATTCAAGAGCCGAAAAGTTTTCACGGAGATATGGAGGGGAACTGGAAATGCTAACATTTACATTGCAATAGGGATGGCTTATGCTAGCTTCCAGGTTCATTTTTATACCTTTCATATTAGATTATTGCATTGGCATATTGAAACATGTCATGTATTAAGAGAGTTCCCAGTCAAATTAATTGCTATTTGGTTTTGTGTTGACTCGTTGAATCCTGCAGTAATTGATCAAACTTGTTGTCTTATTTTGGGTTCTTTATCTATTATTGAATATCATGCTAAGCTGCTAATAACATTCTTGTAGATTGACATGGTTTCTTCAGCGAAATTGTTTTTGTCATCATGGTTTTATTTGCAAATATAAATGAGTTGGTTAAATCACCTTCTTAATAATAAATTATCATGGTCATGGGGTACGGTTACTGTGGCGTGGTCGCGATGCATAAATTCAATTCGGGTGTGCATTTCATATGACCCGGCCATAACTTCGATTAGTAATAAGATAAGCATATCGTAAATCGCGGGTGCATTTCATGTGGTGCGGTTTGTGACGTATGCCATAAAAACAAGTGCACGCCATCGTGACTTGTTCCAAAATAATCCCATAAATATCAAAATGGTTTATATACATACCCCGTAAGCCAAAAATACCTCTTTTAGATAAAAATTCCAAAACTTAGAGAATAATTGAGTATCGCCTAAAATAGGCATTTTAATCGCCATGACCATAGTCATGACTATATAATCTACACTCGGGTGCGGCAACTCATGTCCCCGACTCTAACTCAAAACATTAATTAAATTAAACATGTTGTAAATCGCGAGTACATTTCATGTGGCGCGGTTTGTAACGTGTCAAAAAATAACAAGTGCACGTCATTGTGACTTGTATTAAAATAATTCCATAAATATTAAAAAGCGGCTAAAAAGTAAGAAGGCTAAAAATGCATAATTGGCTAAAATACATAAATAATCAGATAATTTAGGACAATTAATAGTTAAGCGACCGTGCTATAACCACGGAACTCGGGAATGCCTAACACGTTCTTCCGGGTTAACAAAATTCCTTACTCGGATTTCTGATCGCAGACATTTTTAAACAGAGTAAAAAATTTCCTCGATTTGGGATTTCAATAAATAAATGGTGTCCCGGAACATCGTCAAAAATTCGGGTGGCGACTTTGAAAACTAAAATAAATCCCAAATCCGAATAATGCCACTTTAATTGGAAAAACTCCCTTATTACCATTTATTTATCGAGGGTAGTGAAAAAGGAGGTGTGACACACACCGATCACGCGGTACTCCGTTACTTGATGACAAAGAAGGACTCGAAAGCTAGGTTGATGAGATGGGTTCTTCTGCCTCAAGAATTTGACATCGAGATCATTGATCGAACAGGAAGTGAGAACCAAGTGGCGGACCACTTGTCCCACTTAAAAGAGGAGGGGAGGCCCCATGATGGCCTCGAAATTAATGATTCGTTCCCGGATGAACAACTCCTATCAATTTCTTTGAATGGTATGCCTTGGTTCGCGGATGTTGCTAATTTATTTTGACTGGCATTGTCCTGAGTGAGCTATATTCTAACCAAAGGAAGAAACTCAAACGGTACATTTTTGATTATTATTGGGATGAGCCATACTTGTTCAAGATTTGCAATGATGGTGTGATCCGGAGATGTGTTTCGGAAGAGGAGCAAATGAGTGTTCTTGATGCTTGCCATTACTTGCCCTACGGTGGTCATCATGGTGGGGCGAGAACTGCTTCGAAGGTTCTTAGCTGTGGATTTTATTGGCCGACCTTGTATAAAGATGTAAGTGATCTTGTTAGAAGGTGTGATGAATGCAAAAGAGCTGGTGGAATTACCAAGAAGGATGAAATGCCTCTTACCACTATTCTTGAAATTGACACTTTTGACGTTTGAGGCATAGACTTCATGGGGCCTTTTGTGAGTTCATGTGGTAACACTTATATTCTGGTTGCTGTTGATCATGTGTCCAAGTGGGTTGAAGCAGTGGCTTTTCCCAACAATGAAGCAAGGAGTGTGGTGGCATTCTTAAAGAAAAACATCTTCACAAGGTTTGGCACTCCTCGGGCAATCATCAGTGATGGGGGTTCTCATTTCTGCATTAAGGCCTTCAACACTTTACTTTCCAAGTATGGTGAAAATCATAAGGTGTCAACCCCTTATCATCTCCTGGCTAGTGGCCAAGTTGAGGTCTCCAACAGGGAGATAAAGAGCATATTATCAAAAACTATGAATGGAAATAGAACGGATTGGTCAAGGAAACTTGACGATGCTTTATGTGCTTATAGGACTGCGTACAAGACTCCAATCGGTATGTCTCCCTACCGGTTTATATTTGGTAAGGCGTGCCATTTTTCGGTTGAATTAGAGCATAAAGCCATGTCGGCGCTGAAGAGGTTAAATCTTAAGTGAGAGGTTGCAACCAATCTCTGGGTGGAGCAACTCACTGAACTAGATGAGTTCTGGTTTCATGCCCATTCCAGCTCGTCCTTGTATAAGGACAAAATGATGTACTTGCATGAAAAATATGCCTGGAACAAGGAATTCAAGGAGGGTGATTTGGTTCTGCTCGTCAATTCCCGGTTACAACTGTTTCCGCGAAAGCTCAAGTTAAAATGGAGTTGCCCTTGAGGTGGGGCATGTGATTCTGTTTGGAAATCTTCAGAGTTAATGGGCACCGAGTGAATCATTACCTGGGCAAGTTTGATGAGAACCATGTGGTGCCTTGGTAAATTTCCAATGATGATGGTAACATGCCTCGTGCCGCAATGTTAAACCAGGCGCTTCTTGGGAGGCAACCCATGTGTTTTTCTTTCTTTTTGATCTTCTTCTTAGATTAGGCTTAGTTTGAACTAACTGGTTGTGAAGTTTGTGTAGGAATTGTTTGTGAAGTGCAGGACTTTGACTCGAAAAATTTGCCTAAGTTTTGGGATTTACACGGACAGCGTTCAGAATTTTGCAGTCAGTGGGAGCTTTTCGCAGGGGCGCTATTTGTCAGCGGACACGGACTTCAAAAATGCAAAATATCAACTCTCTGAAGTTGTATTCGCGTCTGCGTTCATTATTTCACGTTCCGCATTGATCTTATGCGGCCGCACCTGTTATTCCGCGGACTAGCTTCTGCAAAGACTCATTGAAAGGTAAAAAGAGCGGACCGCGGTAGAATTCCATGGAACGTGCTCAGGTAAGTTGGTGGGTCGCCGTTTTGGGGGTATAAATAGAACATCCTTAGAACTGTTACCCTTTTTGACCCTCGAAATCTCATAGTAATTAGACCAATGTTCACCCTTTTCTACTTTTGAACTTCATATCTCATATCATTCATCAAGAGTAGTTTTGCACTACAAATCTCACAACTGGTATGCTCAAACTTTGGTATTAATTATATTTCTTTCTTTTCTTTTCTTTTAGTTCTAATTTTTCTTTTTAGTTAGGGTTAATACATGCCAAAATAAAAAATGATGCATAATTGGGGCTTAATTCAATATGGGTAATTGATTTTCATACCTAATGGTGTATAAGGGTTGTTCACTATGCCAGTTAATAGCCTTAATTTTTTCACTAAGTGAAAACCTAGGTCTTAATTAGTTCTTCAATGCTAGTAGTATTTGAATTTCGCGGACCGCGGTCCGCGTTCATGCTTTTGTGAGATCTGTATATGCTTATAAGTTCGCGGACTCGGTGATATTTTCTCTGTCCACGGTTAACTATTCATGGCTGCGTCCATAATTTCGCGGACCGCGTTGTTGAGCTTCCGAGAATAAACGAATTAGGTTCGCGTCCGCGTTCAGTTTTACGCGGACCGCGCTTGAACTTTCACAGCTAGCGTAGACCAAGCTTTTCAGATCGGGTAGTCTGATTCCCACTCTTCCGTAGCTGCATCCTTTTTTACGCGGACCGCGATTGCCTATCCGTAGCCGTGCCTATTTTTTCGCTGAAAGCGGACCCCTTCTTTGAGAAACACTATAATCATTTCATTTGCTTTCCTTTAATGCTTCATTGAACAACAATACCAATGAGCTTTAATTGATTGTGTATGAAGATAATGGTGCCATCTCGTGGTGGTTTTGAAAAATCACAAGGGAGGGGAGAATCCTCACAAGGCCGGGGCAGAGGGAAACATGTTTCACCCTTAGCACCTCAAAGGGTCATTGGCAAGAAAAAACCCCTTAAACCACCCACTCCCGACTCATCCAATACTAGTGAGTACCTCCAATCCCGGGAGATTTCTGAAGGGGAACCTGCACAACCTCAAAAAGAGGCCCACTCACAACCCTATCGCCTCGTCAATGAACCTCGTCTGATGGCTTAGAAGGAAGTAGTGAGACTTTATAACCATCTTCCCCGCCTGCTACTACGTCGGGCTCAACAACTACTCCTATTTATCGTGATGATGAAGAAGAGGTTCTGGATGACGGGAAAAGAGGTGATACCCATGTGGAGGGGTTATCTAGGTCAAGGAAGCATGCGGTATGGGAAGATAGGTTCGTGACTGAGAAGGCCTACAATAAATTCTGAGAATGGTGGCCACAAAGGTCGCTCACCCTCGAGCGGGAATTTATAGAAAAATATCTCTCCCTCACAATACTAATGTAAGGAGGCAATTTGATGAAAGAGTGGGGTGGAAATACTTCACTAGCATGCTGCCAGATGCAAATGAGTACTTAGTCAAGGAGTTCTACGCCGACGTTTCCCACATCAAAAAGGAAACCTATGTCACTAAGGTACGAAATCAGAAGGTCCGATTTGATGGCAAGACATTGAATGAACATGTCGGGTTTGATGATGTGTACGCAGCTCTATACATACAGAAGTGGGCATTAGATGAAGCTTCCCGACCATGGCTAGCAGAGGTGATAGCCATCCCAGGGACGACACCGGCCTAGCTTAGACCTCGAGTCTTAATTGCTAGGAACACCATTAGCTTTGAAGCCAAAGGGTGGTGCAACTTCGTATGCAACCGCCTTGATCCGCCCGAGCATGATAGTGACATTCCAGTCCTCAGGTCGATTCTCATAGCTTCTATCATATCGGGTTACCATTAAATGTGTGGAACATCATGGCCCAAAATATATCCAAGGCAACCGGGAAAGAAGAAAGATCTTACCCTTACTCCAATTTCAACACTATGTACCTACAAGACCAGGAGGTTGAGGGGAGAAACTTTGACACGAAGATAAAACCGAAGAGGCCCTTCTCCTAGTACAACCTTCAGGGAGTAGACAACCCCAAGTCCAAAGGAAAAGCCATTATTGCCTCTGGCCAGTCTGAAGATCCAAGGGTAGTGACCACTAGGTCCGAGCCTTCCACAGCTGAAGGCACTTCTGCTTCTATGCCACCTCCACCATCCGAGCCATTTGCCTCTGCCCCATTATCTGTTCCTTCCTCCTCAGCTTACCCTCAGACTGCACCATGGGTTAATCAGACTCTATCCAACATCAACAATTGGATGCAGGTAGCTACATCAAAGCTATATGCCTTATCTAGTGCAGTCGCAGCACATGCAGCTCCAGTACGACTTCAGATGCCTCCACCAGTGGATGATTCATTGAAGGAGCTTCTGGCCAACCAGAAGATTCTCTTGGACAACCAAAACAAAATCTAAGGGATACTGTATACGCATGCCAAGGTGATCAAGAAGCTTCAAAGGAGTCGGTGTAGAAGCTGAAGAAGGAAGTAGAGAAGCTCACTTCGGCCGGAGACCTCCAACTTTATTTACTTATGGAGGAGACTACCCCTGCAGCGCAGACAACATATGCATAAGAGCAGGAGGCTGATAGAGAGTCACTGAGAATATTTGTGGTGCCGCAGTCAGAGGAATTGGAGATACAGTTGAAGGACCCTGATGGAGCTGATGAGTCTATGTAGTCCGGGGACCCGACTAGTGTGCCTGACCCCATGCAGCCAGAGACCGCATAGGAAGTTTTCTTTACTCTATATCCCTTCCCTAATCTTATTTTTGCTTTTAGCATTAAGGACAATGTTATCTTTTATTTGGGGGGGGGGTGGTGGTCTTATTTTGATTTGATAACTGGCATGTAATAATTATGATACTATTTTTCTTTCTTTTTACTTATCGTTATTTTTTCACTTTTGGTCTGTGTATAACTTTACCATTCCATGTATATATTCATTTTACCTCCCGTAGTTTATTTTATAACTTATTTTGTATTTTTCCTTAATAGCTTAGCTTCTTATTTCCTCTAGTAGCTTCTTTTACCATTTTTCGTGATCAATAAGCCTTTGGTTTTCTTAATTCCACGGTTCTTTCCAAAGGTGGATGTTGTGTGAACCGGGTGGCTCTTCCCAACGACGGATGGCATGACAAACTTCTTAAGGGATTGAGTCTATTTTTCTTTTTTCTTTGATACATGGTACTAACACATTTACCTTCTACCTCATGGTTAGATACAAGTTGATTGACAAAGAATAGCTTTAGTTGTGACCTTTAGACTCTTTAGTTGACTAAAACTATCATCAAGTGGTTACTTTGAGCCATATGTGATATTCAATATTAGCTAGGGTTGTTGTGGGCCCTCGACTCTGTTCTCTTTAACAATCCAATAGCTTGAGAGGTGAGATATCGAAATGCAAGTCCAAGTCCCGTGCCAATAAGTCGAGGACTTGCCCTGAATGTTTGTCTAGGCGAAATCCTAAGTGTAGCTCGACTTGAGAAGTGATTGTAGGCTCTCCTTGGTCCCATTTGAACTTTGAAAGCTTCAATATCCTACCAATATGATATCCCTAGTCAACCCCTTCGAGCCTAAGACTTTTTAGTTGAATAGCCACATTACAAGCCTTTATCCATTTTATAATGACCCTCTCTTGGCACCCAATCTTTCCCTAGCAGTCATGAAGAACAATTGGAAAAAATATAAGTTTGGGGGAGAGAAAAGGAATTTAAAGTGATGAGAGGTTCACAGAACAAAAGGGGTTGATGAAAAGCTAAAAAACAATATGTCAAAAAGAAATAAAAGGTTAAAGGGAGTCAAAGAGAATAATGTTAAAAGTAATGGAATGATGAGAAAAGGAGAAAATGGTTGTCATTAGTAAGAAAGAGTGAAAATATGTCTCTCTAGTTCCCCTAAGGAAGAAGAAAATGACCCAAAGAGTCAAGAAGGAATGAGCCAAAATGAGAAAATGAAGTGCTTAAGGAAAGATCAACCCATCATAGTTCGTTACATCCTACCTTGATCCAAAAGCCTTCATTACATCCCGCTAAAGCCCTACATGATTTCAAGTTGAGTGAGCTTACATTAGTAGTGATTTACATAAGGGGCAAGCTTATGGTACTTAGAGCCGGACTTGTGGCATTGTTTTGAGAGTGATGAGCGCACTTCTTTACAATCCTTGATTCGAGTGATGCATTCTAAAAAATGAGATTTGCTAAAGAAGAGTAGAGGAGGAGGAGTCTGGGATCCACAAATGACCTACGTGAGAGAGCGAGTTTCCTTGGTGAATTGAGTCAAATCTTGATGCTCTTGTGTCACGCTAGAACTATTGAACTCAAAAGGTCTTAACATGATGTTGTTGATTATGCATTTGTGTTGAGGGTAATTGTTAGTCCCAACTGATGCTTGATGAAGTCACCTTAGGACTGCTAAAATTTTCCTTTCTTTTTCTTGTGGACGTGGGAATTACCTTGTTTGCTTGAGGACAAGCAAAATCTTAAGTTTGGGGGAGTTGATAAGTCAGGATTTTAGCCTATTATTCGCACTATTTTACTTAGCTTTTGGGTTTAAAGTGCGTAAAGGTATTCCCAAAAACTAACTTAATGTGCTTGTTTGCAGGGTTTGGTCAAAATGAGGCAAAGAAGCCATAATCAACTCAAGAAGGATTCAAACTTGCACAAATCAAGGCTTGGAACTGAGCGCTAAGAGCAGTAGAAATATGCGGCCACGAAAGGACAACCGTTGAGGCGGCCACAAATATGCGGTCCGCAAAAGTGAGATTCAGAGAGGCTGTTTTGGGGAACAAGATTGACCGCTGACGCGATGGAAAAGCGCGGCTGCAAAATATATGTGGCGACTACAGAATATCTGTCGTAGGCGCGATGTTATTTTTGCCAGGAGCGTACTTCGAGGTTTAGAGGCCCTGCACGTTAAGCTTAACTGAAGAACACAGCCCGCGTCCAAATTACACGACCGTGAATTAAGATCACAGGGGTAGTTTTGTCCAAAAGTTTCAGCTTGGTATAAATATACCTTTTTGAAAATTTTAGGTAATTTTTGTTTAACAAAGCACGTGAATGGTGATTTTTTTACCCTTTTTGGGAAATTTTATAGTAGATTTCTCTTCAAACTTTAGATTTTAATCTTCTACTTTAATATTATGGCTCATATTTCATCTTCATCTTTAATTTTTGCTTATATTATGAGTATCTAAACCCCGTATCTAGGGTTGTGACCCAACCCTAGTGTGGGTGTTTATTGGGTCTTGAGTTGTATGACTTAATTGTTTATGGGTTAGAGATATTTAGCTTAATTCATGCTTAAATTGTACAATTGGTGGTTACAAACACTGATTCGTGCCTTTATAACTTAGGCTCTTCTTGAGAAAGAGGGACTAAGTCTAGGAAAACAAGGCTAACAAGGAATTGTGGTGAATTCAAGAGATTGATAGCTCAAATTAAAGGGTTAAACCTAGAGATAGTAATACTTGTCAATCAAGCTGATGTTTGGTTGTCACTGGGAAGATCTATCCGGCTGTTTATCAGGATCTGAAGGCATGAAATGCAGCATCCCCAGTAAAAGAAACATTTGTAAAAAATAATTTACTAAGTATGTAAGCCAATAAAATAGCTAAAATTTGAAACTAAAATGATAGTATAATAGCTGAAAGTAACTGGGAGTTAAAGATGATCTGAAAATATGCTTACCTGTTGATCCTGACTCAACTCTCTTAATACAGGGATTAAAATAGTTGTCAGACACTATAACACTCGGTACGTGTAACTGCTCTGCCATAGTAGGATCACTCATAGGAGCTAAGCCATACGAGGCTCGGTATCTCTTCCATTTGGGCTCCCTCATAGGCGCTCGGACACATTAGGCTCGGTATATAACTTACCATCTCATCAGAGGTTGACCAATAGGGGCCTACCCACCGATTATAGCTCGTGGTGGTGAAAATATTGTAATACTGTATATATATATATAGACCCTTTGCTCTCAATGAGTACAAGAAGAAAATACTTACTAAATATAAGGTCCTGATAAGGGAAAGTACTATAACTTATGAGACTAGGACAATGTACATAAATTCAGGAATACGAACTTCGCTTTAGGTCCCGTTATCAAACGCATGTAGTAACGGAATCTTGCCAAAATGAAGTAAAGATTTAGACTTAATATACTCGATATTTCCAATAACCAATTGAACTCGTCCCATTTAACCTTAATCTACAACAACGATAATAATTATATCATTAAGCTGTGAAAGGTACAACTATCACACAACGCATGACAAGCTTATTTCATGTTAAAACGGGCAGCATCTCCCCCATGATATTTACTTCCTCAAAATTCGAGATAAAACCAACAACACAAGAGATAAATACACATATTCATCATTTTACATCCTTATATCTATTACGGAATACCACAGAACAGCCCAACACAGGCCAATCACTTCATACCCAAAATCACAACTATAGTAGTGTCAAACATCCCGAAAATGTAATGACGAACGACCTGCCCACCACCCCACAATTATGTGGTGTTTCTCCATGAAATTTCTCCTCCCAAACTCCATAAAAACTATAGCCTAACAGACAACCCAAAATCAACAAGAAGCAACCCACAAAACAGTCCACTACAAGTTGAACAACTCAAACTCACGTCTTTGATCACTGTCTGGTGAGTTTTAACTATTATGTAACGAATTTCTCTATGCAGAAAAATGAATGAAATAGGGAAGTATAATTTCTTTATTTGGGAAATATCTCAGCTCCAAACTTGGTTTTTTGACTATTAGGTTTTCCTCCAACTAGAACTTGAAAGGAAGGGAAAATCATTTAGGGTTTTGTGTTGAAATTTTTGGAAGAATTTTGTTGGGGTTTATGTCTTGTGTTTGGATCTATAATGAGTGGAACATACAAAGGAAATAAGCCCTTAAAAGGGATCTTTTGTCGACAACAAATAGACGAATTTTTTGGACTTATATGGTCATTTCATTCAAGCAAGTAGGTGACACACATACTTGTCACCTATGCAGTCTTCATAGTCTCGCAAAAATGCAAAAATCTCTATACTCTAATGTTGTATAGATAAAGGGTTTAAATTGTGGTAAAGTAGACTTGTAGACCTTCAATTTTGTGAGAGTATCACCCCGTTACTCCATGTATATTAGGGAAAAAAAGCACAGTGGTATTAGACCTAAACTTCAGTAAAAATTATGAGCGTAACTTTTGACGACATTCTTCGAATTTTGTTTCACAACATGATTGACGTCAAAACATAACACACGATTATCATACGACTAAAATAACTCATAAAATAAAATTCCTATCATATTAAGCACCCTAGTCTCACCCCAACGATACGAGTTTTGACAAAATTTATTTTCTTCAATTTGTTTAGCTTCTAAACCTTCCAAACCTCTTGATACTTGTTGTTCATGATCTTAAATAATTGTAACCTCCAGGTTAACATGATTAACTTACTTCATATACTTTCAAATATGATCTCATTTTCGAGCTTACGTCAGTTTAATTATGACGTAATTTTATGTACGTAAACCTGGGGTGTAACATCATTACCCACTTTGGAACATTCTTCATCGAATGATGATTGATGCTCTTATCAGTTTCCAACCCTCACGATGCTTCCTTAACAGCTGTTTTAACTCGTCATTATCTTGGTAAAGTTCCTTAAACTATATGACTTATATAGATTCACTTATGATGCATTCCGTCATGAATGTGTGGGGTGTAACATCCTTCCCCCCCCCCCTAGGAACATTCATCCTCGAATGTTAACTCTTAGATAGTTGCAAAATTTCACCAGAGTCTACTCTATACACTAGACTAAAAACAATCTACATGAAGCCACAAAACAAACTGTACATGCCACATAGGGACAATGTCTATATATAGAAACACTTGTCCTCACAAGGCCATCAATCATAAGTATTTCAAGTCAAAAATAAGAGCACACCTCACGAACTACTGGTTTGAATATCCCATCTCGAGCTATAACTTCAGTCTGAAATAGGTGGAGGTATTTCGGCTTCATTTCTTGCTTTGCTTCCCACGTCATCTCTTCCACGTTCTTTCTTCTCCATAAAACCTTCACTGGGGCTACCGTTTTGTCCCTCAACCTAAGGATCTGTTGATCTAAGATAGCCGCTGGAACTTCATCGTAAGGTAGATCTTCTATAACTGAATGTCATCTGCTAGGACAACCCGAGAAAGGCCTCCAATGTACTTCTATAGCATGGATAATGGACTGACTCTAACTCTGGAGGCAATTAAGCTCATAATCTACTCTAACTATCTATTGAATGACTTTATAAGGCTCCATATATCTCCGACTAAGCTTGCCTTCTTACCGGATCTCTTGACGCCTTTCGTAGGCAACATAATTAGGAATACCCAGTCATCTATGACTTTTCATATGTTTATACTTTAGGAATTGTTATTCTACGACCTTGGCCAACAAGTAACATTGCTATTCAAGCCTTTTGTCGAACCTTGTATAGAGATATACTTGACTTATCATCTTAGCTCACTAACATTCTTGATCTTTTAAATTGTAGTACTCATGTAAAATATAGCACATTTCTATTTCATAACATGTCTTGTCCTAACCGACATTTGAACAGAATGGTCAATCTAGAGAGAAGTTCATCCATGTTATACTTTATAGTCCATTATCATCTTTGAAGTACCAACCACATGACGTTGCTCATCTCAGATCATGTCTTCTTATATCTGTAGTATTCTATATTACGGCGTTGCTATCATTTGTTTCTTTACTCTAATGGAAAAAATAATGCTCTATCGCCGTTGTAATGTCTTGGAGTCCCGCAACAGTGGGGCCACATATTTAGCCTATCATTTCAACTCCATGTTTTGTTATCTCTACGGCTGGTACTCTAACTGGATTTATCTCTCTTGTACTTTTGCTATTAAAAGTGATTCTGCAAGATTCCGAGTCACGGTTTCTATAATTATTTGGGTCTAATAATTGGACTCTTGAAGTAACCTGGAGCTTCCTCCTCCTCCTCAGCCTTTAAGCAGGCTTAAGTTTTCTTCTAATAGGTGGCTCAGGGTATTAGCTATTACATTAGCCTTTCGTGGACGCTGTGGAAAAACCATGCTACAATCTTCTAACAATTCAAGCTTGTGTCTTTGACGTGTTCTCAATTCGTTCTTCTAACTTATACCAATACCTCCCGTAACTATATAAGTGTCAATATATATGCTACATGGATAATACTCCAAAATTTTAAGTGCATTCATAGTGTAACTAACTTTGGGTCATAGATCAAATAATCCCGTTCGTGCCTTCTCAGTTGTCTTTAAACGTAATCAATTACTTTTCCCGGTTGTTCCACCACTTGTTAGAAGAATACTAGGCCTATTCTAGTGTGCACACATACTGGAATTTCGTGTAACTCATATGATCTCAAATATCACCTTTGATTTTTACTTCTTGCAGTAGTAAGGATATGTGACACTTTCTTATGGAGTGCATACAATGTTGTGGTGAGACTGTTGTTACACGATTATTTCTTCTATAATATCAAATTTTAGTTGCTATACTTAGGTCGATTCATTCTTCCTTATTTCCTCAGCTTGTCTTTTGGTGTAATACATAGGAGATACCTACCGACTCTTGTAAAAATGTGAGCTTATTACATCGTTTACCCTACATAATTTTTATGTTCTTACTCGCCCATAATTATCGTTAGTTACTTACCTCCATGCCCGTGTGCTCGTAGGGTTGCTTCTGAACTAAAATGTTGATTCTCTCCCCAGTGGCACTCTCTTTTATTTCCGTAACACTTATACGATACCTTTCACTACCCCAAATCCTATCTGAATATTTCTCTAGGCTTACAATCTCATATATGTGAGACTGAATTTCCTGTGCTGGGTTTCACTATGTTTATCTTGTATGATCTGCTAATTTATCCGAGGCCTCTTGTCTAGCCATAACTAGGCTCTTCCTGAATCAACTACTAAGTACTCGTCAATCTATGCTCATATCTACATTATATGTAACCTCTCTTGTGTTATGTCTTTTATCATAAATTACCTTTTGCGCTGGCTCCTAATGTATCAAGTGTCCATTCGTACTTATTTATCAACTAACATCCTGCCTTGGAACAATTACTGCCTATTCTCAGAGTTGTGCTTACATAATGTTCTGGAGTCGTAACATATCTGTATGATCTGAATAAATGCAATCTCATTACTTACACCTTTTTACCTCATTCTTCCTTTACTATTCCATAGTTACCTAAACCACTTAACTCCGACTTAATACCACATCACCATCTTCCCCCTTTTAGGGAGTACCAATATTTAATACTAATAACATTTTCCTTCAGATGTTTTAGCTCTTCATCTTCGGCGTCTTTTCACATCTTCAATGACCCTTACTTGCCTTGTGATAGCCCTTCTGTACCAGGGATAATTGAATTTCTTATGCATGAGGATGACACCTAGTGTAAGTGACACATTTAATCCCTTAAGCTTAACTCTACTCACAGTTCTTGATTTAGGGGAGCGTCTCCCAAAATGACATTTAAAGGTTATTCTTCTATTGTCCATTCTATTATTAACGAAACGCGATCTCTAAAATTCTCACTATGTCGACTATTATCAAATCCTTCGGTCCCTAATTTTATCTTGTTTACCAGTTCATATTTTTTTTCTTATTACTCTAGGGGTCTAACTTAGCCTTCTGGTAATCACCTTGGAGTCACCAACTCATTTCTCAAAGTGATGATATAACTTTATATGTTATACTCTTTTATAGTCTCAAGGAATGTCTCCTCTTGTCTTTACATTCACTCGACTCTAGACTTTGTCATATTTCTATTTATCGTTATCACCCATTTATCACATATTACTGATAATGCTTCATTTACTCGTTATCACCAACTCTATGATTATCTATCATTTGAAAAAATTTCTCTCTCATCTGAGGGCTAAACATACCCAAAAGCTCATATACATAATTGTGGAGGCCGACGAGGCTGCCATGAAAATCTACAACCAATAATACAAAGCTAAACATGTACACAGGGCTCGCAAAGCCACAATACTGGTATATAAAATATACATGACACATCTACAAGTCTATAGAGATAACAGAACTCTATCATGGTTGGGACATGGCTTCCTCGACCTACCTATGAAACTTGTATATATAAAATGGACTCCAAAGTCTAGACTTGGTAACTCCGGGAGAGTGGAGCTTACCAATCAAATTGATGTTTGGCTGTCTACTGGGAAGTTCTCTATTGCTATCTATCAGGACCTGCAGGCATGAAATGTAGTGTCCCCAGCAAAAGGGATGTTAGTACGAAATAACGTATCGAGTATGTATGACAATAGATTAACTGAAAGCTGAAACTCAATTGATAATATAATAATTGAAAGTGACTGGGAGTCAAAGATGATCTGAAAATATGCTTACCTGTTGATACTGACTCAACTCTCTCAATATAGTACGTTCAATAGTTGTCTGACCGTATAAGGCTCGGTACGTGTAAATGCTCTATCGTACTAGGTTCTCTCACTGGTGCTCGACCATATTAGGCTCGGTATCTCGACCATTTTGGGCTCACTCACAGTTGCTCAGACACAGTAGTCTTGGTATATAACTTACCATCTGATCTGAGGTTGCTCAATAGGGGGCTACTCACCAATTATAGCTGGGCGGTGGTAAAAATACAGTAATACTGTATATGACCCTTTTCTCTTTGACTTAAAGAATAAAATATTTAACTAAATATAAGATCCCGATAAGGGAGAGTACTATAACTTATGAGACTAGGATAATGTACATAAGTTCAGGAATACGAACTTCTCTTTATTCCTCGTTATAAAACACATGTATTTACGAGATCATGCCAAAATGAAGGAAAGGTTTAGCCTTAACATATCTTAACACAATCTTCCGAATAACCAATTGAACTCATCTCGTTTTACCTTAATCTACAACAACAATAATAATGTTATCGTTATGCTATGAAAGGTACAACTATTGCACAACGAATGTCAAGCTTATTTTATACTCAAACGGGAATCATCTCCCCTATAATCTTTACTTCCTTCTAATTCGAGATAACAACAAAAAAAGCAAGAACACAGCAATAACAACATATATACTTCAGTTCCAACCTTATATCCATCACAAAATACCACCAAAACAAACCAACACAGCCCAATCATTTTGTATACAAGCCGACGACCCGAAAATGTAACTACGAATGACCAGACCACCATACCGCCATTATGTGGTGTTTCTCCACACTCTTTCTACTCCCAAACTCCATAAAAACAGTAGCATAATAGGCAAACCAACAGAATTACGATGCATCCCACAATATAGTCTACTACAAGTTGAACAACTCAAACTCACGGCTTCCGATCACCGTCCGGTGAGTTTTAACTATTATACAACAAATATCTCTACCTTTCCCGTAGAAAAAGGGATGAAAGAGGGCATTTACTTACCTTATTTGGTGATTAAATCAGCTCCTAACTTGGTTTTTCAACTCTTAGGTTTTCCATTACTAGAACATGGAAAGAAGAGAAAATCCGTTAGGGTTTTGTGCTTTAGAAGAAGTTTTCTATGATTACCTATGATTTTGTGGATCTATTATGAGTGCAACGTATTAAGGAAATAACCCCTTAAAAGGGCCTTTTGTAATACCCCAAGTAGACCCTTTTTGTGGATGTATTTGGTCCTTTCATTTAAATAAGTAGGTGGCACACCTACTTGTCACCTATGAAGTTTGCGCAGTCTTACGGAAAAGAAAATATATCTGTACTCCAATGTTCTATCGACAAACGGTTGATGTGTTTTAAACTATACTTATAGACCTTCAATTATGTGGGGCTATGACCCCGTAACTCCAAGCATGTAAAAAAGCTCAGTGACATTAGACCCAAATTTCATTAAAATCTATGAACATAACTTGTGACGACTTTCTTTGACTTTTGTTCCACAACTCGCATGACTTCAAAACTTAACACATGAATATCATACAACAAAAATAACTCATAACATAAAATTCCTATCATGTTAAGCGACCTAGTATCTCCCCAAAGGTACGAGTTATAACATTCTCACTTGTTGACTTTCGACGAAACTTATTTTCTTTAATTTGTTTAGCTTCTAATCCTTTCAACCCTCTTGTTACTTATTGTTAATGATCATAAATAATTATAACCTACAAGGTAACATGATTAAATTACTTTATATACTTTTTAATATGATCTCATTTCTGAGCTTACATCTGTTCTCTTACGACATACTTTTAAGTACAAAAACATGGGGTGTAACAAATATGTGGAGTATAAGGGTGGTATTCTTATTGATGATATATGGAGTATAAGGGTCGAAATTGTTTTGTTTATATGTTCATTATAAGGGTGGAATCCCTGTTTGAGCAAGTGAAATTCCTTATGCTTTGTTATGCACTTTAGATGACTTCACTTGCTCTTAACATGCTAATCTATGCCTCTAATACTGACTGGTAATTATTTTATAAAATGGGATTTACCTATGATGAGTTGATAATTCTTTTTTCATTGTGTTGATGGTATTACATCTCGCTAATTTCATGTTGCAAGTTATTTGAGTTATTGCTCAGGTACTCTAATTAGTGAGTATCCCATGACTTGAACCTCACACTACTTCACCGAGGTTAGTAGGGATAGTTATTATACGTGTTGTCTCATACCCATACTACATCTCTACACATTTTTGTTCAGATCCTAGTGTTGGAGGTAGCGGTCTTCAGAAGTGAGCTTTGAGTGATCGGGGGGATTCAAGGTAGGTTGCATAGATGTTGCAGACCCTTAGAGTCCCCTTCCCTTATTTTAATATATTGTTGTAATACTTTCAAATAGTGTTGTACTTATTGAGACTTATTTTCTTTTTAGAGCTCATGACTCGGTATTACCTGATTTTGAGATGTTTGGCTTATGCACCTATGCTTTCGCTTGTTGGAGCTTTATATTTATGTTAATTCAGAGTTATTATATCCTATTTTGATGTTTTTATATCATTGTAATGTTTTCATACCTAGTCATTGAGTTCCATCACGACCATATGATTTTTGCTTATGACAAGTTGGTATCTGAGTTTAAGTTTCATAGGTTCTATGAGTCATGAGCAAGTCTAGTAGAGTCTTGCGGATTGGTAGGGAGACGTGTGTACTTATCTTCAAGAGGCTTATTCCAATGTTTGAATTGTTAATCTTCTATTCTCTCAGATATGGTGAGGACACGTTCTTCCGGATCGGCTTAGTAGGCACCAGCGCCCCCTGTGAAAGCCGTGAGAGGTTGGGGCTACAGAAGGGGCTGAGGTGGGGCAGCACCAATTCTAGAGCTCCTACTAGAGAAGATGTTGTGCAGACACTAG
The DNA here is from genome assembly GCA_005239505.1 of Nicotiana paniculata. Classification (NCBI taxonomy): domain Eukaryota; kingdom Viridiplantae; phylum Streptophyta; class Magnoliopsida; order Solanales; family Solanaceae; genus Nicotiana; species Nicotiana paniculata. Next base: position 78,256 of record MDKI01127217.1, read on the forward strand.
TTGCTCAAATTGAGGACCAAGATATTGATCATATGGAGTAGGTCGGACCGCTCGGGCACTTGAGGAGCTTATTGCTACCCTTGGACTTCAGGAGACCTTGGCTCATTTTATGAGTATGTTTGAGAGCATGGACCAAGTAGGGTTGATTTCGATTGCACCAGCTAATTCACAGGCTGAGGGAGGCGCCTAGACTTACACCGCACGTACACTAGAGCAGTTAGGTCATGTTTATCAGACACATGATGTTATACATGTCCAATCAATAGTTGCAGTTCAACATATAGGACCAAAAATGTCTATTGAGGTGTAGAAGAGGTTTCAAAGACTTATTCCTCCCTAGTTCTGTGGAGGGCCTTCTTAGGATGCACATGGTTTCTTGGATTTGTGCCATTGGATTTTGCATACTTTGTGTTTGGTGGAGTTAAACGGGGTCAACTTTAATACCATTCAGTTAAGTGCGACAACATACAGATGGGGGCAGAATTATGAGGCGAGTAGGCCAACTGGCGCAGCACCACTTACATGGTCCCAGTTCTTAGATCTTTTCTTGGGGAGTTTATCCTATAGACCCGCATGGGCGAGTTGCGCAATGTGTTTGAGAATTTGTGCATGAGCGTATACTATGACCCGATATGTTATGAAGAATATGAAGTTATCCCGCTACGCAGCTCCGCTGGTTTCTACTGAGAAGGAAAGAGTCTGTTGGTTTATTGGGAGACTCATCGACAAACTTAGATTTGGGATGGCACATGAGATGGGACTGAGACTGCATTTCATTACATTTTGGAGATTGCTAGGAGGTTAGAGTGTACCCTCATATAGGTGAAGAAGGATAGGAAGGCTAAGAAGCCTCGTGGTTCTTGAGAATTTGGTGGCTTCTAGTCTACAACAAAGGTACGACATGGTAGAAGTCATTTCAGCCAACCAGTTCACTCAGCACTTCTCGTTTCACATAGTTCTCCAGCTAGCCATGGGTTTCAAAGAACTCACACCGAGAAGTCACCTTCTGTGCACCTCATGAACGAGGTCCTTACAATGGTTATTCCAGTCATCTTGGGCAGACTTCTCTCCAAAATCCACGTTTGCAAAAAGGTTATTTTGCGTGTGATTATATGAGGTATATCATGAGAGATTGTCAAGACTTTGAATGAGTTTACCTCAATAGGGTATCCAGGCTATGATTCCCACTCCAGATGCTACATCACTTATACAGCCAGCTAGAGGTGGAGGACATGCGGGTAGAGGTCTTCCTAGGGGGAGGCGAAGCTCCTTTTTATGCTTTCCCTAGTAGGACCGAGGCAGTAGCATTAGATGCAGTCATTACTAGTATTTTTCCAGTCTGTTATAGAGATGCTTCAGTTTTATTTGATTTAGGCTCTACTTATTTGCATGTGTCTTACTTTGCTTCTTATTTGGATATGTCTCATGATTCTTTGGCTACTCCTTCTTATGTGTCTACATCCGTTGGTAATTCTACTATGGTATATCGTATCTATCATTCTTGTGTGGTGACTATTGGAGTTATGAGACGAGGGTTCATATTTTATTGCTTAATATGGCATACTTTGATGTGATTTTGGGTTATGGATTTATTATCTCTCTACCACGATATCTTTGATTTTCACGTTAAGACCGTGACATTAGCTATGCCGGGGTTGCCGAGGTTGGAATGGAGGTGTTTGTTGGTCATATTCCTAGTAGGGTGGTCTATTTTCTAAAGTCTCAACTGATGGTTGACTACAAATGCTTGACATACTTGGCCTTTGTTAGGGATGTCAGTTTTGATACTCCTACGGTTGATTCAGTCCCCGTAGTGAGAGAGTTTCCAAATGTGTTTGTAGACCAACCAGGCATACCACTCGATAAGGATATTGATTTTGCTATTAATTTGTCACCTGACACTCAACCCATATCTATTCCACCATATTGCATGGCTCCAACATAATTGAAGGAATTAAAAGAACAATTACAAGAATTTCTAGATAAAGGTTCTATCAGGACGAGTGTTTCACATTTGGGTGCACCAATATTATTTGTGAAGAAGAAAGATGGCTCCACGAGAATGTGCATTGATTACAGAAAATGGAACGAGGTTTCCATCAAGAATAATTTGTTTGATGAGTTTCAAGGAGCTAAGGTGTTCTCTAAGATTGAATTGAGATCGGGGTACCATCAATTGAAGATTAGGGCTTTGGACATTCCTACGATGGCTTTCAGGACTCGTCATGGGCATTATGAGATTTTGGTGATGTCTTTGGCTTGACTAATTCCCCAGCAACATTCATACATTTAACGAATAAATGTGTTCCAACCTTATTTGGACTCTTTTTTCATTGTGTTCATTGATGATATCTTGGTATATTCTTGTAGGATGGAGGAGCACGAGCAACATTTTAGGATGCTGCTCGATGTGCTGAGGGGGAAGAAGTTATATGACCAATTCACTAGTTATGAGTTCTTGTTGGATTTAGTGCATTCTTGGGCCATGTGGTGTCCACTGAAGGTATTAAAGTGGACATGAAGAAGATTGAGGCAGTTTAGAGGTTTCCCAAACCTTCTACAGCCATGTAGATCGGGAGTTTTTTGGGATTGGATGGTTACTACCTTCGCTTCATAGATTGTTTCACGTATATTGTAACTCCATTGACTAAGTTGACTCGGAAGAATGCTCCATTCAATTGGTCTAACAAGCGTGAGGAGATATTTCAGAAGCTCAATACTAATTTGACTACAATTTCGATTATTATTTTGCCTTCGGGATCGAGATCATATACAAATTAATGTGATGCTTCACGTATTAGTCTCGGTTGTATGTTGATGCATGATGGTATGGTGATTTTCTATGCTTCACGTCAGTTGAAGCCCCAGGAGAAGAACTATCTAGTGCATGATTTAGAGTTAGCAACTATTGTACACACACTCAAAATTGGAGGCATTAACTATATGGCGTGTCATTGGATCTTTGGAGTCTTGAGCATCTGTTTAAATTGAAAGATTTAAATTTGAGGCAGCGGAGGTGGTTGGAGTTGTTGAAGGATTATGATATCACTATTCTCTACCATACAGGAAAGGCCAATGTGGTTGCAGATGCCTTGAGTATGAACGCAGAGAGAACGGGGAGTTTAGCATTCATTCCAGCTGTGGAGAGACCTTTAGTGATGGATGTTTAGATGTTGGACAACATATTTGTGATATTAGATATTTTGGAGCCAGGGAAAGTACTTTATTGTGTTTCATCCCAGTCTTCCTTATTTGATCACATTAAGGCTCGCCAGTATGATGATCCCAAATTTTTTATCCTTAAGTACACGGTGTAGCACGGTGATGCTAAAGGAGATGACTATTGATGATGATATTGTGTTGGAACTTCATGGTAGAGTTTGTATTCCTAATGTCGATGGATTGAGGGAGTTGATTCTTGAAGAGGCTCGTAGTTTACGATATTCCATTTATCCAGGTGCTACGAAGATGTACCGTGACTTGAAGAAATATTATTGGTGGAGGAGGATAAAGAAAGACATTGTTGGGAATTGTTTAGGTGTTTAAAATTGTCAAAACCCAAAATGGAGGGGCACGTCTAGCACCTGCATCTTACTTACCGAGCACCAACATAACGTTAATCAATTACCATCTAGCACGTATAAATGGGCCTGAAGGCCATCATACGATAATATAAGGAAGCATGATGATAAATAACACAAAAGGACATACATAATTGAACACATGGGAGATACAGGCCGACGAGGCCGTACAAACTTCTACACACGGGACATTAGTCTACAAGCCTCTAATAGTACGTAAACATATTAAGGTCAGGATAGGGCCTCACCATATCCATAAGCATACTGACTCAAAAGGAAACTCCGGAGTAAGTGAAATACACCAACACTTTCCGATGAGCTGATAACCTAATGAGGAGGATCGTCAACCCGTCTATCAGGACCTGGATGCATGAAATGCAGTGCCCCCAAGCAAAAAGGGGACATCACTACGAATAAAGTACCGAGTAAAGGCACGAAATTATAAGTAAAAGCACGAACGTAAATAGATATAAGGAGAGACAACCTGTAACTCTAGATGTCGCTGAGGACGTCTGACATGGATGCTTTTGTTTTAAAACATATACATATATAAGCCACTTTGTAGGGCTGTAACATCATCGTCAAGCCACTCTTTGGGGATAACATCATCATAACGCACTCGACTACATTGGTGTGCATAATTGGCACTGTACCCAGTCGGCTATAACGCAACTCAGTGTCATAAAATTGATACATATATATAATGCATGAATGACACATGAAAAGACAACATGAACCATTCAGAGTGACGTAAGGTCGGTAAACCTACGAATATGTTAGGGTGCTAACATCATCAATATATGTTTCATTAAGAGTCAAGGATCAATACAATGGATAAAAAATACATCATGGAAGAATAGACATAGTCTTCTAATCTACCTAAGAGTAGGTCTTTCATAAGTATTGTACGTTTACGTTTCGTTCGGTTATAATCATGCCAAAAGAAGGAACGAAAGTGCCTTAACTTAACTTTGCCAATCTTGCCTCAACAGTCCCAATTCGAATTGCCTAAAACGCACCTCAATCTACACTGTAACAAGTACATAAACATTAATAGTTAATACGACGAGCGTCAAGATTGGATTGAGTCCAACTTAAACCCCGTTACCCTTCTTAAGCCATTAAGTAAATTCAACAACATATCCAGCATAACAGAAAGTTTAGTAAAAGCTTTTCCAACTTTGTATCCATATTCACAACAACACTAAACATCACCAACAAGAGGTAACAACAACATGAACAAGGTCCAAACATTATGTGGTCATTTCTTCTTCTAGACTATAACATCATCCATAAAACCACCAAGTAGACAAGCACAATCATAAAAACTACATCAAAACCAAGCTAGATCCCATAATTTCCACCCACAAGAAGCCATATATACCACCCCTAAATAGTCCAACATGAGACAACACCACTTTACACCAACACAAGTGTCATCTTGTAGTTTTTCATCCAAACCACTTAACCAACTTATAAATAATACAAGAAATAGGATATAATACATACCTCCACTAGTATAAACAACTTGGAATCCAAGATTTACTTAACTTACAATAGCTATAAATCACACCACAACACCATAGAGGTGTTATTCTTCCATTAGCTAACTTTTGATGTTGGATTTGAATATAAGCACATGGTTATCAACTGGAACCCTTAGGAAACTGTTGAATGTATTAGGAGAGTTAGAGGATGAAGTTTGGTTGAAAAAGTACCTGAAATGAACCTTCCAACCACTTTAAAACGTTCTAAGGTCGACAACCCCCTAAGTGGGTCCCAAAAAAGGGGTGGCATGTACATTCTCGCAAAAAAGTAAATATCTCTCTACTCTGATATCGCATCAACAAATTGTTTAATGTGTTGGAAACAAGACTCGTAGATCATCAATTTAGGGGGTTTCTCACCAGGTAAATCCATGTATATATGAGAAAAGCTCAGTGATATTAGACCAAATTTCGGTAAAATTATAAAAGTAACTTGCAATAACTTTTGCCGACTTTCTTTTTACAAATTGTTTTAAACCATCGTTATCTTTATAAACAACCGTAATCCCTTTGGGTTAGTATTGGTTTACATACAACGCAACTCGACACATGATAACACAGGGTTCTACATCCTTCCTCGCTTAGGGACATTTGTCCTTGACTTTTGAGATACATAGGGGGAAAATAACTCTTATAGATGTTATGAATGTTTTGACACAGTGTCCCCTATAATCAGGAAACTACTGAAGACCTGCAAGCTGCTGAAAGCAACCTATATGACTCATAGTGCTACACAAACATCACATATACATATAGGACCTCACACTACCATCAAATATCAAAAGGAAACATCATGAGTTGTAATTTACCTCATGTACAAGTAACTCTATCTTCTCGTCTCAACTTGGAATATCACCTAATTATTGAACAAGGGTTAGTTTGAAAACATAGAACTTAGGCTAAGGGAACTCATGATTGAATCGCAATCGTCAAACCTTTTGTTTGGAATAGGTGAGGGTACTTAGATATCATCTCTTCTTTGGCTTGCCATATTATTTCTTCAACATTTAATCTCCTCCATAACACATTCACGGAACTCACATTCTTTGTCCTCAACCTACGGACCTCCCATTCTAAATAGCGAATGGGACCTCTTCGTATGATAGGTCCTCTGTAATTTGCATGTCGTCGACATGAAAAATTCGAGAAGGGTCTTCGGTTCATACTCACGACATAGATTCATGGAACACCAGGTGAACATACTCTAACTTAGAAGGCAACTCCAACTCGTAAGCTGCTTGGTCTATTCTTTGAATGATTCTATTCAACCCAATGTATTTCGGACTAAGCTTACCTATTCTTCCCAAACCTCATCATGCCTTTCATAGGCGAAATCTTCAAGAACACCCAATCATTAACATGAAACTCCATATCTTGCCATCGTACATCTGAATATGATTTATGATGACTTTCAGCTGCCAACAATCATTCCTGAATAAGCCTCGCCTTCTCTACAGCCTGATGAAGTGGATTGGGCCAAAGTAAATCTAACTCTTGCACCTTGAACCATCTGATAGGGGACCTACACTTTCACCCATGCAAATACTTGTAGGGAGCCATCCGGATACTGGTATGATAACTTTTGTTATATGAAAACTCAACAAGAGGTAAATGATCATTCTAGCTCCCTTTAAAATCTAGCGCACACGCTCCCAACGTGTCTTCGAGCATCCGAATTGTACGATGCACCTGGCCATCTGCTTGGGGATGTAAATTTGTGCTAAGATTTAATTGAGTCCCCAAAATCTTCTGAAAAGATCTTCATAAATTCACTTAAAGGTAAGTGCCTCTATCGGATATAATGGACACTGGAATGCCATGAAGTCGTATTATCTCTTTGGTATACAATTTCGCATAATCCTCGGCTGTGTAGGTCGTCAGGACCAGAAAGAAGCAAACTAATTTGGTCAGCCTATCAACAATCACCCATATAGATTCAAACTTACGATATGAACGAGGTAAACCCATAATGAAATCCATATTGATCACCTTCCATTTCCACATTGGTATTTCTATGTTCTGCAGTAACCCACAATGCTTCTGGTGATCCACCTCGACTTACTGACAATTGGGACATCGAGCCACGAATTATGCAATGTTCTTATTCATGTCGTTCCACCAATACATTCCCTTAATGTCATGATACATATTTGTCGACCCAAGATGAATAGAATACCGCAAATAATGGATTCTCATCATGATCTTGTCTCGCAATCTTCCTACATCTGAGACACATAATCGGCCACGATATCTTAGAATTCCATCTCCTCCAAGCATAAGAGTTTTGGTCTTCTTCTTCTGAATACCTTCTCTGACTCTTTCTAAGATGGGATATTCGTACTATCTCTTCTTTACTTCAATCACAAGAGACAATAACTTGTGTTCTGAACTACAATACCCCCATCATCTAAGTCCATTAGCTTGATTCCCGTACTAGCTAGGTGATGAAGTTACCTAGACAACTCCTTTCTCTCGGCCTATCCATGCACTATATTTCCCATAGATTCATGCCTAAGGGCATATGCTACAACATTAGATTTACCAAGATGATACAAAATATCGAAGTTATAGTCTTTCAACAACTCGATCCATCTATGTTGTCTCAAATTCAACTCTTTCTGTTTGAATATATACTGGAGGATCTTATGATCCATGAAGTTATCTACATGAATATTGTATAAGTAATGCCTCCATATCTTCAATGCATACACTACTATTTCCAACTCTAAATCATGTGTCGGATAACTCTTCTCGTGTTTCCTCAATTGCCTCGAAGCATAAATGATTACCTTATCATGTCCATCAATGCATAGCCCAAACCTGTAACTGAAGTATCACAATACATCACGTAGCCTTCTTTACCTTTGGGGAGAGTAAGAACTGGTGTTGACGTAAATCTATCCTTCAACCCTTGAAAGACCTGTTCATAGAGGTCAAACCATTGGAACATAGTTTCCTTATATGTCAACTTCGTCAATGGCACCGACATGGTAGAGAACCCCTCTATGAACCTCCTCTAATAGCCTGTTAAGCCTAGGAAACTGAGAACCTCTAATGGGGTAGTATGTCTCTGCCAATATTCAATCTTTTAATCTTCTAAGTGTCAATTATATACCTTGATTTGACACTATATAGCCAAGAAAGCCACTGAGTTCAACCAAAACTCACATTTGGAGAATTTGGCATATAACTTACTATCTTGGAGCATCTGTAATGCCATATGCAAATGGTCTGCATGTTCTATGTCTGGACGAGAATAAACCAAAATGTCGTCAAATCACGATCACATCAATGTAAGGCTGAAGTACACTATTCATCAAGTCCATAAATGTTGCTGGCGCATTCTAAGTACAAATGACACACGAGGAACTCAAAGTGACCATATTTTATTCTGAAAGGCGTCTTTGGAATACCTTTATCCTTAACCCTTACCTAGTGATATCCTAACCCTAAGTCGATCTTCGAAAAACACTTAGCACACTCCAACTAGTCAAATAGATCATCAATTCTGGAGAGGAGATACTTGTTCTTGATAGCGACTTTGTTCAGCTGATGATAAGCGATGCACATTCTCAATGAGACATCGTTATTTTGCACAAACAAGACTGGTGCACCCCAAGGTGAAGTGTTGGGCATAATAAAGTCCTTCTCTAAAAAATCCTCCAGTTCTTCCTTCTATTCACTCAACTCAACCGGAGACATCATATAAGGAGGGATAGATATCGGCTGAGTATCTAGACGCACATCAAGACAGAACTCAATCTCCCTTTCTAGAGGAATAACTCGAAGATCAACTGGAAATTCATTAACCATCAAAACTGATTGAAGGGTTGGTGTCTTTACATCCACGTCTCTAAATCGAAAAAGGTGATATATACAACCCTTGGAGATCATCTTCCTTGCCTTAAGATACGAAATAAACCTACCCTTTGGCGTTGCAGTATCGCCTTTCCATTCAAGGACTGGTTCGCCTGGAAACTAGAATTTAACTCTTCCTCCAGCATTCAACTGTGACATAATAGGACGCCAACCAATCCATGCCCATAATAATATAGAAATATACTATATCGAACTCAAATACATCAATGAAGGTATAAAACTACAAATTATTACCGTACAACCTCGATAGACTTTCTTGCTTAATAACCTGGGCTTTATGCCGAACTTACCAGTAACAAAGGGAGTGACATGCGATAAGATAGAGCCTAGATCTATCAATACATATACATTAAGAAATGGATAATATACCTGTGACGATATTAGGTGACAACTCTAAATCCTGTCAACCAGCCAAAGCATTAATGCGGTTATGGTTACCGCCCAATCTTGATTTTCCACCTATACCCTTTCCTCGAGTGACTGATATTTGAGAACCTTATTTTGTAGGTCCTACTGATGATGATGAAGTTTATATAGATCCGATTGGATGGGCCTTGCCACGTCCACTTTTTATTCGGCAATTCCGTATAATATGACCAGGACGCCCATAAGTATAGCACGCATCCGAGCCCTGACGACACTGCCCAAAATGTGCCTTGTTGCATTGAACACAATGTGGCACATGTGATATCTTCTTATTAGAATCTCCCTGATACTACAAATTTGAATCTTGCAAACTCTGACCTGGTCTGGAGTAAGCAAAATCAACCATATCGCATCACCTAGCACTTTGGGGGTGCACTGACCGCAGGATAAGCTGGGCGCCTAAAGAACTGTGGCCTAAAGCCACCTCGAGAGTTTCCAAAATGAACTGCAGATATTTCCTTATGAATCTAATCTATAAAATTATATGGTCCACATCAAGATAAAATCCTATAAATATTAGAGAATCAAGGTCAATGAAATCCCAAACCCTCGCACTAGCAAACCTCTCCAAAGGTCCAACACATGTACCCTGATGTTGTTCTTGGGAGGCCACCATCGTGTCAATAATTGCATTTCACTCTACATAACCTAGTCAGAAGTGGCAAGTGGGGAAACTCGGGGTACTGGGGTCCCTCTGAGCTCCTCTAATGTTGTCGGAGTCGGAGAAGTCTGAGATGGTGTCTCACTCTGGGCCTTGCTCTAGCGCAGACTAGCAGGTGGCACCTAACTAGTAACCTCTTCTACAGTTTTATCCAACCTCTTACTAGCTATGTAATTTCTAGTCATAGACATCAATGTATTATGAAACAAGATAGACATTATGAAGTAAATTCTTATGACTCAACTCTATCAAATGATCTAGGATGAGAAGAAAGAGTGACAGTCCTAAATGTGTTGTATCCCCTGTTTATATGTGTGGTGCATAACACAACCATAAATGATACTCTGCTAAACACGACTTGCAGATTCCTTTGGACAAACCTGCTTTGATACCATGTTTGTCATATCCCAAATTGGAGGGGCACAACTAGAACTCAGGCCTTACATACCGAGCACCAACATAACATATATAAATTACAATTATAGCATATTTAAGTGAGCTTGAAGGCCATAATACGAAAATCTAATGAAGCATGAGAGACTATCTAACGATAAATAACCCAAAACGACATACATAAGTGAATACATGGGACATAAAGGCTGACGAGGCCGTACAAAATCCTTAATACAGTACATTAATCTACAATTCTCTAGAGAGTACGTAAACATATTGGTCGGGACAGGGCCCCGCCATACCCATAAGCATACTGACTGTATATATATGTATGTGTATATATATATAATGCATGAATGACACATGAAAAGACATCCTGAACCTTTTGGAGTGAGGTAAGGATGGTAATCCTCCGAATACATTACGAGACTCACATCATCAATATATGTTTCATTGCCAAAAGAAGGAATTTATGTTCCTTAACATACCATAGACAACCTTTCCTAAAAAAAATCAATTCAAATAGCCTGCAATGCATCTCAACCAACATAATAACAAGTACATAAGCAATACTATTGAATTACTAGTTCACAGGACAAGTGGCAAAGCTCGGATTGAACCCAACTTAAACCCCTTCCCTTTTTAAGCCATTACTTCAATACAAAAACATATCCAGCATAACAAAAAGGTTTATTTAAAGTTTTTACAACCTTATATCAATCTTCACAACAACACTAAGCAGTCCAACAAGAGGAAATGACAATATGAACAACTTCCAAATAGTATGTGGCCATTTCTTCTTCTAGATTATAACCTCATCCATACAATCAAAACATAGACAATCATGACACTAAAAAAAATATATCATAACTAAGCTATTTCTCATAATTTTTAGTTGCAAGAATCCATATTTACAATTCCAAAACAGTACAACACGAGACAATAACACCTTACAGTACAACAAATAGAAACAACTTGGAATCCAAGACTTACTTAACTCACAACAACCCTTGTTCACGCCACAACACCATAAAGGTTTTATTCTTCACCTTAGCTAACATTTGATGTTGGATTTGGATATAAACACTAGGTTTTCACCTTGAAACCTTAGGGAACCATTGATAGGTACTAGGAGAGTGATAAGATGAAGCTTTTCTGATAAGTTACCAGAAATGAACCTTCCAACCACTTTAAAATGTTCAAAGGTAGGCCACTGCCTAAGTGGGTCCTAAATGGGGTTGCCTGTGCTGTGTCGGAGAAACATGAATATCTCTCTACTCTAGTATTGCATTGACAAATGGTTTAATGTGTTGGAAATGAGACTTGTAGATCCTGTTTTTTGTGATTGATCACCCCATAACACTAAGTATATTCGGAGAAAACATCAGTGACATTAGACCCAAATTTTAGTAAAATAATGAACGTAACTTGCAATAAATTTTACCGACTATCATTTTATGACTTGTTTTAAACCATCACTATATTTACAAATTAATTTAATTCCTCTCGGTTCCTTTGGTTTTTTAGTGGTTCGAGGTTGATTTGGAAGAATGATTCTCAATATGAAGCTTTAAGTTGAAAAGGTTGACCTCATTAGACTTTTGTGAATTTGACCTCGAATTGGAGTTTTATGGTTTTTTTAGGTCCACATGCTGATTTTGGATTTCGATGTATGCGCGGATTTGCATTTAAATGTTTCAAGAAGCTTTTAGCATTATTTGGAGAAAGTTGGCAATTTGAAAATTTGGAATGTTCATAGGTTTTACCGGGAGTTGACTTCGGAGTTATCGCTTTCGGATTTTTATTCCAAAAGTTTAAATATGTTTGTTGTATCATTTGGAATTAGTGTGCTAAATTTGAGGTGATTCTAAGCTGTTTAGAGGTGTTCATTGTAAGTTTGGAGTTTTGAAATTTGAAATAGTTCATTAAGCTTCAACTGAGGTGCAATTCGTAGTTTTGATGTTATGTTGCGGGATTTGAGACCTCAAGTAGGTCCGTGTTATGTTTTGGGACTTTTTGGTATGATTTGACGGGGTCGCGAGGGGCTCGGGTGTGTTTTTGATCATTTTTTGAGAGACTAGTTAAGTTAAGGAATTTGGAGTATGACCATGGCCAATATCAGGTCAAAAAGACCTCTTTTCAGTGTTTTGAGAGGCGAGTAGGTCCGTAGCGTATTTTATGATTGAAATGCAAATATGATTTGTGAAGATTGGGATTTGTGGTGCTGGTAATTCGGTATTATGAACTTTATAGTTGCAATTGGGAACTCCGTATTTGCGAACATTTGGTCGCAATTGCGTACTTGTGGTTGCAATTACGAGCCTGCATTTGTGACCTTGTGGTCGCAATTGCGAACATCCACAACTGGAAACTTTTGGTCGCAAATGCGACATCTACAGCTGGGTTAAGAGATGGAATTTCGGTATTTTAGCTCATTCTTTCATATTTTGAACACTAGACTTGGTGAGAGGTGATTTTGGAGAGGATTTTCATATCTAACTATTGGGTAAGTGATTTTGACTAAATTTAAAAATTTTAACTTGGTTGTTTATGGATTTTAACATCTAAGTCATGATATTTGAAGATAAGTTTTGGGCATTTTTTACTATGTTTTAAATTTAAAATTTGAGCTTTGAGAGTTAAACTGGACTCGAATTTGAAAACCAAACACATATTTGGACTCGTGGGGCTATAGGTTGTCAATATCTACCCTTTGAGGAATTGTGTAAAGATCTTAACTATATTAATCAGAATTGGTTTCTCTTGCATTATTTGATATTATTAAGTCATTTTTTGCTAGATTTGAACCGAGTGGAGGTAAATTTTGTCGGAGAAGCTATCTTTGAGTGTTGAATTGGCCTAATTGAGGTAAGTGTCTTGCCTAGACTTGGTTGAGGGAACTTTTCCCTATAAAATGATATTGTTTGCTACATGCAGGGGTGATGCATATGCGAGGTGACGAGCGTATATGTCTGCTAGGGTTTCCATGCTCGGGAGGTGGGAATTATATGTTCCTTTGTACCTTGCTGGACTTTGTGATTCTTTTGCCTTACGTTTTACTTGATTTCCATGATAATATGAGTAAGAATGTCAAAGATAGAGACCGTACTTTAGCCTATTACCATTTGATTAAATTTGATAGACTCTTTGTGAAACAATTGAAGTGCAAATTTGATCCTAACTATACCTAAATCATGAATACATAGCTATGACTATTATCCTTGAGATACTTGGGTTCCACACTTGAGTTGAAGATAACTTTTGAGATTTGTTGAGACATTTGAGTAATGGGGTTCCTGAAGTCTATTGAATTATTCAATTGTGCAAGAGTTGTGATTCTAATTCACGTGGAGTGTATTGCTTAACCACTCTTCTTAATGTCTTCCATGTTTTCTACCTTGCTTATTCTTGATGTATATATATGCTTGGTTAGGAAGACTGTAAAGCACGAAGGGTGATGTTGTTCCATTGTTATACATTATCACGTGAGGAAGAGTATAAATCACAAAGGGTGATGCCATGCCATTTCATATACAATATTATGCACTAAGGAAAATATTGTTCCATTTCATTTACATTATCATGAGAGGTCGATAGTAGAATCATGAAGGATGATGTCGTTCCATTGCATTTGCATTATCGTGTGAGGACGAGAGTAAATCACGAAGGGTGATGTCTTGCCATTGTTATTATATTATCATGTATTCATGGCACTAAGGGTGTTTCAATGCAGGAGAAGATGAGATACATTCATTATATTGTGATATATTTTCATTTGCGTGTACGTTTATGCTTTTATCCTGAGTTGTTACTGTTACACCTATGTTTTCTATGATTTTTATACTTGTTGCATGTTTTCCTTTTTCCTTACTTGATACGGTTAAGTCTGTGCCTTCTATTTGTTAATTATTGTTACGTTCATGTCTACCTTTTTTTGTTATATGTACATCTATGGTTTTTTATCGTTTGTTGTGCTTGCATCTAAACCTTATACCTCACCACCTGTTGAAATCTATGTTCTTTTACCTTAATTGTTGTCACTACGTTTGTGCCTCATATCTCGTATGTTACCGTTTTCCGTATGCTTTCGACTTGTTTATTGCTGCGATCTGCGTACTTTCTACTCCGTAGTTACTGTTATTGGCGGTCCTTCTACTTGGATGGTATTGTTATATATATTATTGGTGAGGATGAGATAAATGCACGAAGGGTGTCCGTGCCATTTGATTTGACATAAAAGCATGTGTTTGGTGAGGATGAGATAAATGCACAACAATTCTGTGCCATTTGATTTGTTAACTTTAACACATTCCTCTCATTATGAAAATTTGTGGGTTTATTGTGTTGACTAGTGGTTATTGTTTCAAGACATGACTTGAACTAATAGAGATGGTATGGTTGTGATATGAGGAACTTCATCGTATTTCTTTTAGATAATAATTTACTATTTCTCATGAATATTCTCGTAAGCTACTTTATTATGTCTAGTATTGTTTCTATTACAAATTCAACTGCACGGGTTATACTTGTGAGTTTCTTTGACCTAAAAACCTGGTCACTACTTCACCGAGGTTAGTCAAGATACTTATAGGGTACATGGGGTCGGTTGTACTCATACTACACTTCTAGACCTTCCGTGCAGATCTTGGAGTTGTGTAGCTGTGGAAGACGGAGCCTTGCATTAAAGATGTACCTGCATTCCAGATTCAAGCTACCTCTTGTTCATGGTATTTTAGGTTTTATCTCTGTTTAGGTAAACTTCAAACAGATATTACATTTATTCTTCATATCGGATTTGTAAATCTAAATCATAGGCGCTCATGACTTGTACTACTAGTTCATGGGATAGTTGTATTGAAATTGGTTGTAGCTTCTTTTATATATATTGTTGATTTCACAGTTTAGTTGTAACTTATGTTGTACGGCTTACCTAGCGGATTAGGTTAGGTGTCATCATGACTTGGTGGGATATTGGGTTGTGTCAAGTTGGTATCCGAGCTCTAGGTTCATAGGTTTTACGAGTCATGAGCATGTGTCTAGTAGAGTGTTATGGATCGGTATGATGACATACAAACCTATCTTCGAGAGGCTACAGGGAATTTAGGAAGCTTCCCATATTTCTTTCCTTATCGTGCAACCTTTCAGCTTGAAGGCTACAATTTTGATTTTTCCTAATCGTCAGTATGTGATGTTGAGCACCAAGTATTAGTGTGCATCGACGGTTTGTGATGTTGTGGATGGACTACAAAAGGACTATGTGTGCTTGATTATCTTCGCGATGTTTTGTCTAATCTTGGATGCAGATACACTAATAGATCTTTCAGTTGTTCATTTGTGAAATAAAACGGATTCTTGTATTTAGGTGATTGGTACAGACTCAGGATGGATTAATTGGTCTCCTAGTTGTGATGACCATGGTATGGTCAAGGGAAGGTGTTGATTTGAGGCTAGTCGGTGGGCTATCTCAATCTTGTGTCTCGTATAAGGTTTCTATTAAGAGGAATGCATATATTATCATTTTAGAGCATTTGAGGAAGTTAGCATGATGGTCATCATGGTTATTATTTTCTTGGTAGAGTCGTTGGAGTGTTTTATGACCGGAGTCACATGGGTTTATGAAGTATTCAGCTGATTATTAGTGCGAGACCAGGGCATCTACAAAGGAAGGGCACTCTGGGTTACAGACGATGCGTTTTATGGCTTCGAGTGAAGTGGAGGAGCCTATTACCTATGATCTGATTGGATGGCCACGCGTTATATTAGTTCTTGGACTAGGATTGACTGCAAATTGGCTATGATTTGAGAACGATTTCACCGAGGATGATTTAGAGCAAGGTGAATGACTATCGAGAAGGTTCAGATGAGTTCAAAACTCATATGTGGTATTTAAGGATTTTTCATATTTGTGTATGGCTAGAACATAAGACCTGTATTAGATGGTGTCTAGACTTGTGGTACTTCTTTAGCGTTATCGACTCTACATGGAAATATTAGAGAAATGCAAGAAATGGTTTTGGGTTCGCAGAAGGTCCCTTTAGAGCGAGCATTTTGGGTTGAGTTACTTCAAGGTATGGCAGTTTGCGTGACTTGGTTGAGTTAGAGGGAAATTAGTCTTGATGATTTGATTATGTGTTAATGGGTTTCGAAGAATTCATGATGGTTATGGCCACGATTCAGAGTTAATGTCTTTTACGGGTAGATAGGTTGTGTTGAGTGTGGTGATGTCCTCCCGGGTTGAGCTAAATGGAAGATTAATGGTTGATGATCTATTCGGCCTGCTTATGGTTCAGAGTTGGTTATGAGGTTTCCTTATTTTTCATAAATTAGCATGATGGTTGTTCTGCCGTGTGGAGTCAGAAGTTGCGAGTACAAGTTTGCGTATTAGTTTCAAAAGGAAGGTCATGAGTTCTAGAGGGCATGTACGATTTCATACGTTTAAGAGAATGCTTGCACTATTTGGTATCGCCTATGGAATGTGTGCATGTTTTGAGACGCATTGTATTTTAACTTGCGGATGCTTGACTAATGTTACGGTGATCGCCTGGTTTTGGGCTGCTAAAGTTAAGGTTTTGCTACGTGGCACAAAAGATCTATGAGAGTTTTTCCATAAGATGATGGAGTATGACTGGTGTATCAGTCATTTTATTAGAGGAGTTGATATTGGATAAGGATATTCCAGTATTCATGAGGTATAGAGACTTGATGTTCTCGTAGGCGGACTATTCCTTGATTACGAACTGTGAAGATATGATAAGAATTGGATAGCTGAGGGTATGTATTATAATAGGTTGCTATGGACTTGGAAGGATACATGCCTATTTGGGAATAATCGGATTTGGTTTGGGGGTTATTTGTATGATTAATGAGGATGTGTATTCCATATCAAATCGGGTTTGATCACTCTTATGCAATTGTTACCGTAGGTATATCATCGAGCATAATGGATGTTATTCGCACCTTGGTCTATGTTATGTGTTTCTCTCTTATGCTAGGATAGGTTATGACACTATTTGGTGATTCACACACATGATGAAATCTTGTTTAGGCCGTGTGGCGATATCTTGGCGAGATGTGTCACGACCCAAAATCTCACCTGTCGTAGGGGCGCCTATCGCAATACTAGGCAAGCCGACAATTCATAAATAACCACACAACATTAATTTAAAACATATAAAATAAGCCTAAATAGTAAAAGTCTCATAATTTACTGATATGGGCATCGAAATGACGAAATAGTCTAATTGCTCAAAACACTGTCTAAAAAGATAGAACAATACAAATAAAATGAAAAGAAGGAGAGCCAAGGTCTGCGGATGCCAAGGTAGTGTCATGCCTCGACCTCCTTGTTGAGCAAGCCTACTTGATGCCTGCTACCCAACCTTATCCATGATCAATATAAGATTCAATAACAAGAGATATACGTGAGAAGAGTAAAGTGTTCCACTTTCTTATCCATTACTCAAAAGAGATTCATTCTTACAATTCCCAAAATATCACAATTTCATAATTACGAGAGAAAATATGTTTGCCAAATAACAACACTTCTAGTTCACTACCCAACATCAAGCACCACCCACAACACGTCTATGGAGCCTCTAAGTACAAAAGAAGAGTAGTATGGAAGTGCTGCCAACAAGGACCTGGCTATACCTCAAAAAACAAAGTACAACGTCAAGTAAAATAAGGCCCAAAACAGAATAGGGCTCACCAAAACCTACGGAGTAGAGAGAAACTGCTAACGAGGGTCAAAGATGCCCGCTGACAAACCACCTGCATCCATTAAAGATGCAGCGCCCCCGAAAAAGGTACGTTAGTACACATGGAATAATACTAGTATGTAATACTAAATATCCTCTTTTGAAATAGAATGCTAATATAAGAGGTGAACACCATGGAAGTAACAAGAAATAATCAACGATATCCAAATACTATGTTAAAACATAATAATTTTCAACATACAAAAATAATATTATTTTTGGTTGGGATATCATCAGCACCGATATACCACCGTGTTTCGAGCACGGAGTCCAATCAAGCCCGATCGGGTAGGCCATCTCTCCACGAACAATGTGAATTGACAGGTGATACGAAAATAATAGTGTTATCAAGAGTAGGAACCATCACACGCACGACATGGCATCTGATCTCCACCCGATCGGCTAGGCTGTCTTCCCACATATGCCATGTGGGTCGACTTCATCACTTCTACCTCACAGCTATCATCAATCTCATCCCAATTAAGGGGAAAAATCTCATCACATCAATATTTCAATCTCATCCCAAATAAGGGGACTAATCATAATCCACTCCTACACCAGCACGTGTAGTTTCGGGTGTAGGCCGTTTCAACCCACCCTTCCTCGATTCGCAGATGATACCCCCAAAAACATTTTGTTTTTAACACTAGGGAAACAGAAGTGCAAAAACATTCACCTAATAACCTTTCACAGTGTATATAGCTTCATTAGTACTTTCAACCATTTACAACATCATTAATTCATTGGCTCTCCTTGCCATACGGATGATTCTTCGTACATGGCACGTTGGCGTATTTCATATCCCACACTTTCCTTTCTTTACTTTCAAGGATCATCATCATAAATATCAACATATAGAATATTTTGGAAATCAAAAATTTAGGTTCATTAGTGATGAAGGCTTTAAACACAATAGATTCCTTTCCAAAGAATGGAGCAAAATGACTAGCAGTCGAAGCATGAGTAAAAATCATAAACGAGTGGTACACCACTTATTCTTGATTTACTTTTTTTTTTCAAAAAAGGAAATACAAAATATCAACTCATGAGTATGTAGTAACTCAAATAACATTGGAAATATTTTGTAAATGAGAGCATGGTGATTTACGATTGAAACACGAATTCAAATCATATGCACTAGTTACATCAACCATGGCCAGGTTCTACATCTCACTCTCACTTCTTTCACTTCCAATCATCATCATAGGTTATAAAAAATTAAAGGCATTTGGAATCAAGACTTCAAATATGTGTATGAGCAATATGAGTCTTAATAACGTTGAGTTTTCTTTCCAAGTGAAGCCTAATAAACTTTTATTTGAAACATGAATCGAAGTCATAACATTTTTAAACATAAAATACACTTGAACACATTCACGAAGGAGATCATGATAAGGTATGAGCAATTGAAACACGTTTTGAGTATGTACACCTTTCAACACAATGCTTACTTGGAATATTCGAATTTATTAGGAACCACTGGGAACATGGGAATTAGGAACCTGGGCCAACCATACTCTAAGCTTACAGAAACATCATGGAATTCAATTCTAAGAGAGAAGTTTAGCCAACATACCTTTATTGTTTTCCTTAGATTATTATAGTGTCCCAACACTTCTACCAATATCAATCCATAGGAAAATAGAAAAAATAGAATAAAAATTAGAAGGAATCTCATGACATAAGTCTCTTAGGAATTTTGTCAAACACCTATTATGAAAAATCAACTACAAATCTCTACAACGGTAATTCATTCCTCCCTTAACCAATTTCAAGAGGAAACTACCTGATATAGTTCAAAAATCCCACATACTGTCTCCTATAGGCACATGCATGGCCTATCTCTAACTCCACAACATACTTAAACCCATAACCTCTTGCATGAAAGCGTAGGAGATGGACTTACCCGGATAGATGATGGTTTAGTGAGTGGTTCTCTTGAATCTTCAAGATTGGGACAAGTATTGATAATTATAATGGAGTCTTCTCCCTCTCTCTCTAGGATACTCTCACTTCTCTCTAAAACATCAGATACTTGCTTCAAAATGAGCCTTAAAGGCTATTACTCAACATGGGGTCGGGTTATAACATAAGAAAATGGATCCTTAGAAATCAACTTTGCGATCGTAGAGTGGACAACAGAATAGATATGCGGCCCCCAAAATGGACCGCAGAAGTAATACCAAAAACTGGGTTGGCCTGCACCTGTCTGCGGCTAGGTCTGTGTTCCGTAGACCAATTCTACGGCTGCGAAATGGACCACAAAATGCCCCTCCAAAATTCTTCATGCCAAATCTGCGATGGGAGTGCAGACCGCGAATGTCACGCCCCAAAACCGAGGGACGAGACCGGTGCCTAACCAGGTGAACCCAGTCAAGCGGACCTGGATTGCCTTTCCTACCCAACACGTTCCCCAGTATATACAATGCACCATAATCTATATGAAATAGCAACTTAGGATTTAAGTAAGGATTCACAAACTCAAGATCATTTCTCTTTTAGCATTTCAACAGTTGATTCCCAAAAACATACACAATACATACATAACTTTCCAATACGGACCACGATTCCGAATACGTACAGTTACTACCCAAAATACATATATACACCCACATCTTGTCTACGGAGCCTCTACGAATACTAGGAGTTTATACAATACTTGCCAGCAACAAGGCCTCAGCTATACCTTACAATACATAACAGACTCAAAAGAGATGGCATGAATTACACACGTCCCAGGGAGGAAGTGAGGCTCAATAGTACTGCTGAAAGATGAGGAGGAGGCACCACTAACGGTGAGCTGACCTACCTGCTATGGACCCACCTACATCCATATAAAAGATGTAGCGCCCCCGGTAAAAGGGGCGTTAATATTGTGAAACAGTACTAGTATGTATGACCAAACTTTACTCAAAGTAAAATCAAGAGATGCTGTAACGAACCGGCCGATCGTTACGTAGAACTTGCATTAAAAATTAATGTTATTGACTTGTCATGGGTTGGTTATACTGTTCTTTATGTGTTAGATTTGGTAGGCTCAGAATCGGAATTGTTGTGGTGAGAATTTAGCCATTTAGTATTAAAATAGCCTTAAAATGGGAAAAGTCAACTGAGGGTTGACTTATCAGTACACAACCTCGGAATGCGGATTTTATCGCTCGGAAATCTTCGTTAGGTGATTTGGGACTTAGCAGTGTGTTCAGAATATTTTTTTGATGTCCAGTGGAGAATTAGGCTTGAATTGGCCAAAGTTAGTTTTTAGCGATTTCCGGTCGGCAGTGGAAAATAGGCTATCGGGGTCGGAATGGAATTCCAGAAGTTGGAACACGTTTGTAATGTCATTTTGAATATGTCTGCAAAATTTCAGGTCAATCGGAGTTGTTTTAGATAATTTCGGCATCGTTGGTGGATTTTAGAAATTTCTAAGTTCTTAGGCTTGAATCCGATGTAAATTTGGTGTTTTGATGTTTTTAGAGTGAAACTAAGTTTTAATAATTAATTATGATGTGTTGGTAACTTTGGTTGGGGTCCCGAGGGGCTCGTGATTGATTTTGGTTGGTTAACGGGCATTTTTGGACTTAAAGAATTGTTGGTTTTCTGGTTTTTGTGCAGCAAGGATTTGTGCATCGCGATCGCATGGCAAGGTCTGCGATCGCGTAGAACACTCTAAGAGACAGGAAAATTTTGTGCATCGCGATCGCGTGACCTAGGTCGCGATCGCATGGCAAGGGGTGCGATCGCGTAGAACACTCTAAGGGATAGGAAAATTTTGTACATCGCGATCACGTGAACCAGGGTGCGATCGCGTAGGTTTGGAAGAAGGTGAAGTGCGATTTTGTCATCTAGGTCGCGATCGCGTAGGGTCATGAAAGGCGCGTGGGGGTAAGGTCAATTGGTCTTCGCGATCGCGTGCGTCTGGTTGCGATCGCGTGGGATTGAGCTGCTGTGAAGCGCGTCGCGTGGCTTATGCAGCGATCGCAATGAGTAAAGTGGGGGCCAGAGAATTTTGTTCTTCGCGATCGCGTGAGGACTTTTGCGATCGCAGTGAAGAAATCATTGGGCAGTATATAAATAAACCCTTCGCGACTTCAACCCTTTTTACACCATTTTTGTACGGACAGAGAGCGTTGTGGCGACTTTTGAAGAGGGAAATCATTGTTCTTCATAGAGGTAAGTGTTCTGGACCTTAAAACTCATTTATGGATGATTATAGAACATAATATCAGTGTTAAATTCACAAAAATCATTAGAAAAGGTGGGTTTAGGGCTTGAGATTATGAGACCTTTAGGGATTTATTTGAGGGGTCAAACGAACTCCGATTTTAGTGTTCTTTATATTTACGGACTCGTGAGATGATGAAAAACAGTTTTGTATAAAAAAATTTGAGTTTCGGGACGTGGTCCGGGGGTCGGGTTTTGACCAATTTGGTACTTTTCAATTGGAAATCATTCCTTAAGCATAATTTGATGATAAAAATCTGAACTTGGTAGATTTGGAGCACTCAGAGGCCGGATTTAGAGGCAAAGGCATTGCGGAATAGTATTTCAGCCGGTTTTGACGTAAGTAATGTTTCTAAACTTGGTTCTGAGGGTTCAAACCCAGAGCTAAATGATTTATGACTATTGTTGAGGTGACACACATGCCAAGTGACGGGCGTGCGGGCGTGCACCGAGTATTTATGGCCTGGCTTATCCCATGGCACCGCTTAGTGATTATTCCCTGATGATAATTGTGCTTCCGTTAATGTGGTAATTATGAACCTGTTAGAAATCATGTTAAGTATAAATGCTAGGCTTCACGCCGAAAATGCTGAGACCCGAGTGGTCATATATTACTGTCTCATTTTGATATTATTTGATCCCATATACTCAGTCCTGTTATAGCATACCACTTTATATCTCAGTCTCAGTATTGTTAATTATATGCATACTTATCATTGTGTCGGGCTGATGGAGGCATATGTGATCCATGCGACTGAGACTGAAGAGTAATGACTGAGTGAGGCCGAGAGCCTGTTATTGAGATAGTTATGAGATCAGACTGCACATCGCAGCGATATTAAATCATGCCTTCATTGGCTTAATATGGCGCTTGGGCCACTAGGGCCCCTCCGGAGTCTCTGCACCCCCAGTGAGCGCATTGATGATGAGGGATGGATCTTCCCTGGACATGGATTTTGTCCGAAGGTGATATTATGTTTGGGATGGATTTTCCCTGGACATGGAATTTGTCTGAAGCTAATGTTATGTGAGGGATGGATTTCCCTGGGCATGAATCGTGTCCGAAGTGGATATTATGTAAGGGATGGATCGTCCTTGGACATGGATCTTGTCCGAGTGTTGTATTCCGGGGCTGGACTTTCTCCGTGGGGGCTGGACTAGCCTTTTTCCTCAGTACAGAGTGACTACGGTCACCGGTGTTAAGGTATCCGGGATGGAATTTCCCTGGGCCTGAGAGCCATATATAGTACTGAGTGGACTTCTGTGGGAGATTTGTGAGCACAATGTGCATTTTCACACTATGACATATTGGCATGTAGAACATATGGAGGTATATCTAGCATATTCTGTTGTTATTTCTGATAAATTGTGAACATGCCTAAATTTTGTACATTGATGATTTAATTATGGAATTTTAGTCTGTCACTACCTCTCAGCCCATAGTTTGGGTTCGTTACTTCTGATTGGTGTACTCACATTACCCCCTACACCTTATGTGTAGATCCAGGTACACCGGGACCCGGTAGTGGATATTGAGCAGCTATCAGAGTTTTCATTGGAGTTGTCGAGGTAGCATCTGGCGATTGCGACCTCGTCTTCTCTTTCTTATTCTACCTGTTTTCTTTAGTTTTGAGACAATGTTGTCCATTTTTTCTTTCTTTGCTTTATGTTATAGTAGCTCATGACTGAGTGACACCGGATCCAGGGTTGGAGATTTTTAAATTTTTGCTTTCCAAATACTGTCTTTAAACTTCAGACTTACTATTATTAATAAATTCGTTTAAAATCGTATATTTACTGGAAATTGAATTTAGCTTAGTTAAAAAGGGCGGGCTTGCCTGGTTCCACGATAGGCGCCATCACAACTCCGAAATTGGGTCGTGACAAGATGGTATCATAGCGCTAGGTTAAATATGTCTCACCAGTCATGAGCAGGTTTAGTAGAGTCTTGCGGATTGGTACGAAGACGTCTGTACTTATCTTTGAGAGGCTGCAGAACCTTTAGGTAAAATCTCACATTCTCGAACTCTTGTCGTGCGAATCCATTGATTCAACCTGCAGCGTAATTCTTTGAAGTCCTTTCATGTATACAAACGCGCACGTGAGCGCTCGGTATCAGCCGTGCACCGATGGCTTGTGACTTCCATGAAGTTGATGTGATTTTAGCATGCTTGGGGCCAGTCTGGAGGACTTGAGGCCGGATTTTTGTTTGTGGCTTGAGTGCCGAGATTTCATTTGTGTGAGCATATGTATCGGGACTTATATGTCTGTTGGTATCCTTATGACGAGACTTGGTGACTAGATGACTATGTGGTGAGTGTGATATGAGGGTGAGATGTGTTTATATTGCCTGATTGTGACAAAAAGGGATTGTTTGGATATGTAGCGAGAATCGTTGAGTGTTTGATTTCTGTTTGGAGTTGGCATATGGCCTCGAGTCGTGAGTGTATGGGAAGACCTCTTATGTTTTTTTATAGCAAGTTATCTTTTACCAATAATTGATATATCTTGAAATTTGAGTTTAGATCACTTGTGGGAGTTGGAACGGCTATTGCGTAAGTGAATGCGAGGTTGGAGATGATTTGGGATGTTTAATGGGTTGAGTTATTTATGAGCTTATGAAGGATTTAGTTGAATCCCACTGCTGTATTGTGGCAATGATAGCGTATGGGCATTGTGAGTTACTGTTTGTTTTGATCCATGGCTTTGAGCCAAGTGGGGGAGTCTGCTAATGATTAGTTGGTTGCTCGATGATGTGATGTATTGGTTTTAGTTTGGGGTGTACTGGTGGATCAGTAATGACCTGCAGAGGTGGAGTTGAGAATGACTCGAGTAATGGAAGTAGTGTGCGTAAAGTTGGAGTTTGCTTGGTTTCCTAGGGGGTGTGGGTTACTCCCTTGGGTGTTGGTGTGGTAAGGGATACGGTTAATTCATTGGGTGCTTATGAGGTAATGAGCTTTATACATGTGTTTCCTAGCAATGCTCTTGGGTGTTGGTGACTTGCGTAGAGTGTTGAGTTAGAAGGATTCGGTTTTGACGGTTGGGTGTTGTACAAGTGGGATTCGAATAGTTCCTTATGGTTTCTACCACAGTTAGAGATGTGTATTTTCTATTGGCGTGAGTAGCATGAGAGATATAGTGATTTTGATTCTAGATGGGATCAAATGTATGTTCTTGGCTAGTTGGGTACGTAGTTGCTTGTGGCTCGGAAGAGGTTATTTTACCGGTATTGGGTTGTTATAAGCAACTATTGTGGTTAGGAGTTATCGACACGAGTGCTTGAGTCATGCAGTGGATCATGGTATTTCATCTTGGGTTACGGATATGACTTGTTACAGTGTGCTCAGACTTATTCAGTTTATAGTTGTGGGATTTTGATCTTGTAAACGGATTAAGAAGTAAAAATGTAGTTCTAAGGTTTATGGGTCAAGATTGGATTTCGGAATTTCAACTGTGTTGTTCTATTAGACCTATATGGGGTAGAGTGACGTGGGATCACCTCCGAATATGTGCATGGAAGGTTACACAACAATTTTTGGTGGCGTTGGAACAACTCTAGGCACGTTCGAGGATGAACGTATGTTTAAGTGGGGGAGAATGTAACGACCCGGTCGGTCGTTATGTAGAACATGCATTAAGAATTACTTTTATTGACTTTTCATAGGTTGGTTATACTGTTCTTAATGTGTTAGAGTTGGTAGTCTCGGAATCGGAATAGTTGTGGTGAGAATTTAGCCATTTAGTCTTAAAAATAGCCTTAAAATGGGAAAAGTCAACTGAGGGTTCATTTATTGGTAACCGACCTCAGAATGCGGATTTTATGACCCGGATAGCTTCGTTAGGTGATTTGGGACTTAGGAGTGTGTTCGGAATATTTTTGTGATGTCCAGTGTAGAATTAGGCGTGAATTGGCGAAAATTAGTTTTTGGTGATTTCCGGTCGGCAATGGAAAATAGGCTATCGAGGTTGGAATGGAATTCCGAAAGTTGGAACATGTTGGTAATGTCATTTTTAATATGTCGGCAAAATTTCAGGTCAATCGGAGTTTCTTTGGATAGTTTCGGGATCGTTGGTGGATTTAGAAATTTCAAAGTTCTTAGGCTTGAATCCGATGTAAATTTGGTGTTTTGATGTTAGTTTTGGTGTTTTGAGAGTGCAACTATGTTTGAATAATCAATTATGATGTGTTGGTAACTTCTGTTGGGGTCCTGAGGGGCTCCGTATTGATTTTGGTTGGTTAACGGGCATTTCTGGACTTAGAGAATTGTTGGTTTTCTGGTTTTTGTGCAGCAGGGATCTGTGCATCGCGATCGCATGGCAAGGGCTGCGACCACGCAGAACACTCTGAGGGCCAGGAAAATTTTGTGCATCGTGATCACTGAATCGGTGTACGATCGCGTAGGTTTGGAAGAAGGTGAAGTGCGATCGCGTGAGCTAGGTCGCGATCGCGTAGGGTCATGACAGGCGCGCGGGGGTGAGGTCAATTGGTCTTCGCGATCGCGTGCATCTGGTTGCGATCGCGTGGGGTTGAGCTGCTGTCAAGCGCGGTCGTGTGGCTTATGTCGCGATCGCAATGAGTAAAGTGGGGGCCAGAGAATTTTGTTCTTCGCGATCGCGTGAACTTCCGCGATCGCAGTGAACAAATCACTAGGTAGTACATAAATAAACCCTCCGTGACTTAAACCCTTTTTACACCATTTTTGTACGGACAGAGATCTTTAGGGGCGACTTTTGAAGAGGGAAATCATTTTTCTTCATAGAGGTAAGTGTTTTGGACCTTAAAACTCATTTATCGATGATTATAGAACATAATATCAGTGTTAAATTCACGAAAATTAGTAGAAAAGGTGGATTTAGGGCTTGAGATTATGAGACCTTTAGGGATTGATTTGAGGAGTCAAACGAACTCCGATTTTTAGTGTTCTTTATATGTACGGACTCGTGAGATGATGAAGAACAGTTTTGTATAAAAAATTTTGAGTTTCGGGACGCGGGCCTCGGGGTCGGGTTATGACCAATTTCGGGTTTTGGGATAAATTTGGTACTCTTCAATTGGAATTCATTCCTTAAGCATAATTTGATGATAAAAATCTGAACTTGGTAGATTTGGAGCAGTCAAAGGCCGGATTTAGAGGTAAAGGCACTACAGAATAGTATTTTAGCGGTTTTTAGGTAAGTAACATTTCCAAACTTGGTTCTGAGGGTTCAAAACCCCGAGCTAAATGATTTATGACTATTGTTGAGGTGACACACATGCTAAGTGATGGGCGTGCAAGCATGCACCGAGTATTTGTGGCGTGGATTATCCCATGGCACCGCTTAGTGATTATTCCCTGATGATAAATGTGCTTCCGTTAATGTGGTAATTATGAATCTGTTAGATATCATGTTAAGTATAAATGCTAGGCTTCATGTAGAAAATGCTGAGACCCGAGTGGTTGTATATTACTGTCTCATTTTATGATTATTTGATCCCATATACTCAGTTCTGTTATAGTATACCACTTCATATTTCAGTCTCAGTATTGTTAATTATATGCATACTTATCATTGTGATGGGATGATAGAGGCATATGTGATCCATGTGAGTGAGACTGAAGAGTAATGACTGAGTGAGGCCGAGATCCTGTTATTGAGACAGTTATGAGATCGGACTGCACACCGTAGCGATATTAAATCATGCCTTCGTTGGCTTGATATGGCGCTTGGGCCACTAGGGCCCCTCCGAAATATTTACACCCCCAGTGAGCGCATTGATGATGAGGGAGGGATCTTCCCTGGACATGGATCTTGTCCGAAGCTGATGTTATGTGAGGGATGGATTTTCCCTGGGCATGGATCTTGTCCGAAGCTGATGTTATGTGAGGGATGGATTTTCCCTGGTCATGGATCGTGTCCGAAGTGGATGTTATGTGAGGGATGGATCGTCTCTAGACATGGATCTTGTCCGAGTGTTGTATTCCGGAGATGGACTTTCTCTGTGGGGGCTGGAATGGCCTTTATCCTCAGTACGGAGTGATTACGGTCACCGGTGTTTATGCACAATCTAGGATGGAACTTCCCTGGGCCTGAGAGCCATATATAGTACTGAGTGGACTTCTGTGGTAGATTTGTGAGCACTATGAGCATTTTCACACTGTGACATATTGGCATGTAGAACATATGGAGGTATATCTAGCATATTCTGTTGTTATTTTTGATAAACTGTGAACATGCCTAAATTTTATACGTTGATGATTTAATTATTGAAGTTTAGTCCGTCACTACCTCTCAGCCTATAGTTTGGGTTCGTTACTTCTGAGTTGGTGTACTCATGTTACCCCTAGCACCTTGTGTTCATATCCAGGTACATCGGGACCCGGTAGTGGATATTGAGCAGCTGCCAGAGTTTTCATTGGAGTTGTCGAGGTAGCAGCTGGCGATCGCGACCTCGTCTTATATTTCTTATTCTACCTGTTGTTCTTTATTTTCGAGACAATGTTGTCCATTTCTCCTTTCTTTACTTTATGTTATAGTAGCTCATGACTGAGTGACACCGGATCCGGGGTTGGATATTTTTAAATTTTTGCATTCCAAATACTGTCTTTAAACTTCAGACTCTTAGTATTATTAATAAATTCGTTTAAAATCGTATTTTTACTAGAAATTGAATTTAGCTTAGTTAAAAAGGGCGGCTTGCCTGGTTCCACGACAGGCGCCAGCACGACTCCGAAATTGGGTCGTGACAGATGCACAGATAGAAAGAAGTTAAACGAACCAACACATAGTGCACGGTGATACAGAAACAAATACAATTGAGAGCCTCACAGATTCTTATTTCAACACAATCACAATTCAGCTTTATTACATTCTGTTGCGGCGTGCAACCCGATCCCACCGTACAGTTTACACTCCACCCTTGTTACCTCTCCGCCCTTATTACTTCGTGTTGCGGCGTGCAACCCTATCCCACCGTACAATTTGCACTCTACCCTTGTTACCTCTCCAACCTTATTACTTCTTGTAGTAGCGTGCAACCCGATCCCACCGGACCATCACATTTCATGGCAAACAATAACAGCCTACAATTCAATCACAAGGTTTCATATCATCAAGAGTAAAATTTCATAACACCCAACCAATCATGTGTTCATAATAGTCTTTATTATCCATTAATTCAACCACAAAGATGCTCGTCAACAAGAATATAAATTCATTACAACCAACAACCCATGTGAAGTTAAGCCACAATAAACTTTGCCAACAATGAGTCATATACGATATTTCCATGGTCATTTAGTTCAATTAGATCAATTCACAACTCCCTTTCATCACTTGTTACACAACCTTATCACTTAGATACATTTACACATTTGAGTTC
Source organism: Nicotiana paniculata (assembly GCA_005239505.1). Lineage (NCBI taxonomy): Eukaryota > Viridiplantae > Streptophyta > Magnoliopsida > Solanales > Solanaceae > Nicotiana > Nicotiana paniculata. Next base: position 108,081 of record MDKI01127217.1, read on the forward strand.
GTTACCATTCTTTCATACAGACATATTCAAGCATTTAACGAACCTTGCACATTATAGAGTAATCACATAGAAGTCACCTTTCAGATTTTCAATTATCACGACAGTTGACTAAGAAAAATCAGAGAATGAAATCTCACACCTCAACACAACCGGACAATCAATTCACATATACTCAGCAAGAAACTCATACTAAATGTTCGGACACCAACAAGGTGGCTCTACGAAGATTAAAGTTAGCCATACATACCTTGAGTCGTCCTTTTTTTAATTTCTATCACAATTCACCGGACCGTCTAGCACCGTCAATCTATTCCACAATGTGACATATTTCACTTAGAATTAGGAATATTGTACTCAATTGATCATTTTATCAAACACTATGTGACCCCTTAGACTACCAACCCCCTTTTTGAGAATAATTACCCAAACTTGTTTTTCCCTTTACTAGATTACGGGGTTTAACTCACATGCATGCAAGATTTCACTTTTTATTTTCAAGAACCAACCAATGTGTGTTTTATTCTTACCCAAAATCTGAGAAATTGGGGAAATAGGGTGAAGATTTACCTCTTTGGGTGAAGAAGATTACAATAACTCGATAATTTCCGGGCTTGAGTGATTTTGGAAAATCAATTGGATGATGTTGAAACCTTCTCTCTCAAGAACTCTCTTTTTCTCTCTCTATTTTTGGTCAGAAAATTGTTAAAATTTAAGGGAAGGGGTGTTTTATAAAACAGGGTGTCGGGTCTTAAATTTAGAAAATAGGAGCCCCGACATAGAAATACGGTCAGGAATGCGATGTCCGCATTCCTGTCACATAGTTCGCCTTCAAATGGGTCAAAATGGGAACCACACTGCCTAGGTATGAAATCACTATGCGGCCCGCATACCTGTTATGCGATCGCATAGTGTGTCGCATAACCTCCCTCGCAAAAACCATGGGGCAAGAATGCGATAACTATGTGGTCCGCATACCCAAAATGCGATCGCATTCCAGGCCGCATAGTTGTCCTAAATTTGGACAGGCTACTGTCCAGGTATACAACGACTATGTGGTCCACATACCTAGTATGCGATCGCATAGTGCATCGCATAACGCGCAATTTCTGGAAAATTTAATCTTTCAAGTTCTGGGATACTTTTCTCAAAATAGGACCGTTTTAAGAATTTCTACAGTTGTAACAGCAAAGGGACATATTCGGGCATTGTTTTATACATAGAAAATTTATGGGTCTTTACATCCTCCCCCACTTAAAATCATTCGTCCTCGATTAGGATCGGGAAATCATTTGGTTTTGAAAACACAATCTGCCAACTCCCAATTTTACTAGCTCCGATATTTTTTGAAAATCTCGCTAGAGTTTCCTCTGTAATTAGGCCTTTCTACCTGTCAGAGAGCCCCCGAAACACATGTTCTTAACCAATTCCACACATAACTAGTTATTTCATTGCCTTGCACATAATTTGGTCACCTCGACAAGTCCCATATAATTCAATTACTTCAACATGCCATATACACTTCAATTAATACTTACCAATCTACACTTCAACTAATCATTACCAATCTATACTTCAATTAATCATTTAACCATCACATGAGTTTCACATAATTTCATTCACCCCAAGGGGTTGCACATTACTCAAATAGTCACAACATACACAATTTTGGCACAACTTGAGAAGTTACAATAGTAGAGCAATTAGGGGAAAATGGGGTGCTTTTGCACAAAACTGAACATAACATATAATTGCTTAGAGATGACAATTCGCACGATCACTGCTAGACTTGTTCAAACAAATGGGGATATTTTTCTTTCATTTCATTTTACACTTCCCACGTGGCTTCCTCAACTTGATGACTTCGCCACAACACTTTAACTGAAGCAATTTCTTTGTTCCTCAATGTACGGATTTGCCTATAAAGAATAGCAACCGTAAACTCTTCATATGGTAATTATTCATTAACCTCAATAGTCTTAACTGACACGATGGATGATGGATCTCCAACCACCTTCTTCAACATAGACACATGGAACACGGGGTGCACTTATGACATCTCAGGGGGCAATTCCAGCCTATAAGCCACCTGTCATATCCTTTGAGCAATCTTATATGGACCGGCATACCTTAGGTTCAATTTTCCTTTCTTCCCAAACCACATTACTCCCTTTATGGGAGACATCTTCAAGAATACCCAATCATCTACTTGAAACTCCAAATCTCTTCGACGGACGTCCGCATAGGATTTTTGACGACTCTGACCAGTCTTCATCCTTTCCTGATTGAAACTTTTTCCATAGCTTGGTGCACAAGATCTGGTCCTAAATATTCTGCCTCACCAGCCTCAAACCACCCAATCGGAGATCTACATCTCCTTCCGTACAATGCCTCAAATGGGGCCATATGAACACTAGCATGAAAACTGTTATTATAAGCAAATTCTATAAGCGGCAAGTTTTCATCCCAGCTATCCTTGAAATCTAATACACAAGCCCGAAACATATCTTCAAGCATCTGAATAGTCCGCTCCACTTGACCGTCCGTCTGTGGGTGGAAAGCGGTGCTGAGATTTACATGAGTACCCAAACCTTGCTGAAATTTCTTCCAAAAGTTAGTTGTGAACTGGGCCCCTCGATCCGAGATAATAGATACTGGAGTGCCATGGAGACTGACTATTTCTTTGATATACAACTGAGCGTACTGTTCTACAGTATCCGTGGACTTGACTGGCTAGAAGTGAGCTAATTTTATGAGCCGGTCCACTATTACCCAAACAGAGTCGAACCTACGTGAAGTACGAGGTAACCCCACCACAAAGTCCATATTGATCATCTCCCATTTCCACATCAGTATTTCCATAAGCTGCGTCAATCCACCGGGCCTCTGATGCTCGGCCTTCACTTGCTGACAAGTCAGACACCTAGCCACAAAGTCCGCCACACCCCACTTCATACCATTCCACCAATAAATCTCTTTAAGATCATGACACATCTTCGTAGAACCTGGGTGTACTGAATACTTGGAGTTGTGAGCCTCTGCCATTACCCTCTTTCGAAGATCATCCACATCTAGAACACATAACCTCTCTTGACACCGCAGGACACCATCATCATTGCCGAGTAAGAATGCTGAAGTCTTGTGATTCAAAATTGCTTCCCTCAATTGTGCCAAAGCCAGATCCCTGAATTGCTTTCCCTTGACTTCTGCTACAAGTGAAAACTCCGCTCCATTACGCACCACGATATCCCCTTCATCTGAGGTCGAAAGACAGACACCCAGACTAGCCAACTGATAAACCTCCCGAGCCAAAGGCCTCTAACCTGCTTCCAAATGAGCCAAGCTACCCATGGATATTTGACTAAGAGCGTCGGCTACCACATTCGCCTTCCCTGGATGGTACAAAAATATTCATATCATAGTCCTTAAGAAATTCCAACCACCTCCGCTACCTTAAGTTCAACTTCTTTTGTTTGGATAAATACTGAAGACTCTTGTGGTCTGTGAATACATCCACATGGAACCCATAAAGATAATGCCGCCAGATTTTTAATGCAAACACAACCGTCGCGAGCTCCAATTCATGCGTTAGATAATTCTTCTCGTGATTCTTGAGCTGTCTAGAAGCATATGATATTACCTTACAACATTGCATCAATACACACCCCAAACCAACCCTTGAAGCATCACAATACACCACAAACCTTTCTGAACCTTCTGGCAAGGTCAACACTTGCGCCGTAGTCAATCTTAATTTCAATTCCTGAAAACTCTTTTCACAAGAATCGGACAACTGGAACTTAACCTCCTTCTGCGTCAGTTTAGTCAATGGGGAGGCGAGGGTACATAATCCCTCCAGGAACCTCCGACAATACCCAGCTAGACCCAAGAAACTGCGAATCTCTGTCGAGGTCTTTGGCCTAGGCCAATCCGTCAACGTTGCAATCTTTTGGGGATCAACTCGAATCCCTTCCCAGGAAACGACATGGCCCAAAAAGTTAACTGATTCTAGCCAAAAATCACATTTTGAAAACTTTGCATACAATTGGTGTTGATGAAGAGTCCGCAAAAACTGCCCTGAGGTGATTAGCATGATCCCCCTAACTCCGCGAATGAACAAAAATATCGTCAATGAAGATAATCACAAAGGAGTCAAGAAACGGTTTGAAAACCCGATTCATAAGATCAATAAAAGTTATTGGGGCGTTGGTTAGACCAAAAGACATTACCAGAAATTCAAAGTGCCCATAACGAGTCCTGAAGGAAATCTTAGGTATATCCTGCTCCCTGATTTTTAACTGATGATACCCAGACCGCAAATCAATCTTTGGTAAGAACTTAGCACCTTGCAACTGGTCGAAAAAATCATCTATCCGGGGCAATGGTTATTTGTTTTTGATGGTGACCTTGTTGAGATGCCGATTATCAATACACATCCGAAGGGATCTGTCTTTCTTTCTGACAAAAATAACCGGTGCGTCCCAAGGCGACACACTTGGCTGAATAAAACCTTTTTCTAATAGATCTTTCAATTGTTCTTTCAATTCCCTTAATTCTACTGGCGCCATCATGTAAGGTGGAATATTATTGGATGCGTATCTGGAAATACATCAATCCCGAAATCGATCTCTCTAACTTGAGGAATCCCAGGAAGCTCGTCCGGAAATACTTCAAGAAATTCATTCACAACAGGCACAGATTTGGGAGCAGGCACCTCTGAAGTGGTGTCCGCAACCCGGACCAAATGGTAGATGCACCCTTTTCTGAGCATCTTTGAGGCTTTAAGGTAGGAATGAATCTACCTCTTGGCACAACATTATTCCCCTCCCACTCGATAAACGATTCATTAGGAAACTCGAGCCTCATAATCCTAGTTCAGCAGGTCGAGTTTGGAAAATCATTAATAGAGCCAATCGATCCCCATAATTACATCAAAATCTACCATTTCTAACTCAATAAGATCGGCTGTGGTATCCCGACCACGCACCGTGACAACATAATTTCTATAGACTCACACGACCGTAATAGAATCACCAACCGGAGTCGATACAGATAACGGCTCATGAAGTTTTTTGGGTTCTATCCCAAAACTTGAAGCAATAAATGGAGTAACATATGACAAAGAAGATTCGGGATCAATAAGAGCATAAACATCATGTGGCTGAACAGTCTGAATACCTGTGACAACATCTGGGGAAGCCTCGGCGCTCTGGCGACCACTCAAAGCATAAAATTGGCTGGGTCCTCCTTGACCCCGCGCTCTTTCCCTAGCTGCTCTGTGCCCTGCTGATGCAGGAGGGCGTGCTAAAGATGTAGCGGTTGAAGAGCTGGATGGCTGAGCAATACCCCTACCCGCGCCCTGACTAGGTGCGCAGCAGTCTCGCTAGATATGGCCTCTCTCTCCACATCTATAGCATACCGGTATATCCAAGTAACAAGGCTCAGAATGAAACTTCCCACACTTAGGGCATGGGGCCCTCCGCTGCTGCTGGAACCTCCCACCGGAATGACCCGACTGATGGAACCTCCTACTGTCTGGACCTGGTCCAAAGCGACCTCCCCGCTGATAATTATACCCTGATGGCGGGGCACTGGCTGAGGCCTGAGCATAGGACTGAGATGGCCCTGATGATCCTTTCCCAAGGGGTGATCTCACACCTCCAACTGAGCTCCCAGGGTTGCCCGCTGACCGAGCGCTATTACCGCTCTCTCTCTCCATCCTTATCTTCAATTTCCGAGCCTCTGTAGCCTGGGAGAATTCCACTATTATCCCATAATTCAAATCCGAATGCAAGGCAGTTGTAGAAGCTTCATTAATAACCAAGGGACCAAGGCCCTGAACAAACTGACAAACTCTACCCTCCATAGTAGACACCATGTGAACAACATATTTGGACAAGCGCACAAACTCCATGTGATACTCCCACACACTTATGTTTCCCTACTTGAGGGCCTCAAACTCTGAAGCACGGGCTGCCATAATCTCGGCAGGCAAGAAATGATCCATAAAGGCATCCACAAACTCCTCCCACCTCGCTGGAGGACTCCCCTCTCCACGGGAACTCTCCCACATTTCAAACCACGAATATGCCGCTCCCTTCAGACGATAGGAAGCCAACTCAACCCCCTCTATCTCAATAGCCCTCATAACTCGAAGGGTTTTGTACATCTCATCAATAAACTCCTGAGGGTCAGCCTCTGGGTCGGTGCCTCTGAACTCTGGAGGGGCTAACCGCAGAAACTGGTTGACCCTGGAACCCGAAGAATCCCCTTGGTCGCTATAGGATGCAGGGGCAGCATGTGATCTTTGGGCCTGGGAAACCACCAGCTGAGTCAACATGTATAGCTCCCATGAGGTCCCTATCAGAAATACCGGGACCGGAAGATGTGACAGGAGAAAGATCAGGAACATCAGCGGGAGGGACTGTAGCACCCTCCGCTGGAGAAGTAATAGGAATATCCTGGCCTGTGATGGAAGAGTCAGGCAGATTCAGGGTCGGGGAATCATTCTCACCTGCACAATCAGATAAAGAATTCACAGCCACTCCTGGGGTGACATTGGCCTCTAGGCCGAGTCGAGCTCTCTTCTTGGGTTCCATTTACTAAATATTGGAACAATGCACGAGTTAGAGATAGACAACCTCACCTTCCACCATATCGCAGGATATAGAATAGCAATAAAAGCGCACTTTCCTAAATGTCCATGCAGCCCCCTAATTATAGATGTGGTCGACAACACACTGATAAGAAGGATTCTACTAGACACGACTCTAAGACATCCTAGGACACTTTTAAAACCTTAAGATCTGATACCAAGTTTGTCACGCCCCAAAACCGAGGGACGAGACCGGCGCCTAACCAGGTGAACCCAGTCAAGAGGACCTGGATTGCCTTTCCTACCCAACGCGTTCCCCCGTATATACAATGCACCATAATACATATGAAATAGAAACTTAGGATTTAAGCGTGGATTTACAAACTCAAGATCATTTCTCTTTTAGCATTTCAACAGTTGATTTCCAAAAACATACACAATACATACATAACTTTCCAATGCAGACCACGATTCCGAATACGTACAGTTACTACCCAAAATACATATATACACCCACATCTTGTCTACGGAGCCTCTACGAATACTAGGAGTTTATACAATACTTGCCAGCAACAAGGCCCCGGCTATAGCTTACAATACATAACAGACTCAAAAGATCTGGCCTTAATTACACACGGCCCCGGGAGGAAGTGGGGCTCACCAGTACTGCTGAAAGATGAGGGGAGGAACCACTAATGGCGAGCTAATCTACCTGCTAACCCACCTACATCCATATAAAAGATGTAGCGCCCCCGGCAAAAGGGACGTTAGTACTGTGGAATAGTACTAGTATGTATGAGCAAACTTTACTCAAAGTAAAATCAAGAGATGCACAGATAGAAAGCAGTTAAAGGAACCAACACATAGTGCACAGTGATACAGAAACAAATACAATTGAGAGCCTCACAGATTCTTATTTCAACACAATCACATTTCAGCTTTATTACATTTTGTTGCGGCATGCAACCCTATCCCACCATAAAGTTTACACCCCACCCTTGTTACCTCTCCATCCTTATTACTTTGTGTTGCGGCGTGCAACCCGATCCCACCATACAATTTACACACCACCCTTGTTACCTCTCCACCCTTATTACTTCATGTTGCGGCGTGCAACCTGATCCCACTGGACCATCACATTTCATGGCAAACAATAACAGCCCACAATTCAATCACAGGGTTTCATATCATCAAGAGGACAATTTCATAACACCCAACCAATCATGTGTTCATAATAGTCTTTATCATTCATTAATTCAACCACAAAGATTCTCATCAACAAGAATATAAATTCATTACAACCAACAATCCAAGTGAAGTTAAGCCACAATAAACCTTGGCAACAATGAGTCATATACGATATTTCCATGGTCATTTAGTTCAATTAGATCAATTCACAACTACCTTTCATCACTTGTTACACAGCCATTATCACTTAGATACATTTATACATTTGAGTTCGTTACCATTCTTTCATACCAACATACTCAAGCATTTAACGAACCTTGCACATGGTAGAGTAATCACATATAAGTCACCTTTCACAATTTCAATTATCACGATAGTTGACTAAGAAAAAATAGATAATGAAATCTCACACCTCAACACAACCAGACAATCAATTCACATATACTCAGCAAGAAATTCATACCGAATGTTCGGACACCAACAAGGTGACTCTATGAAGATTAAAGTTAGACATACATACCTCGAGTCGTCCCATTTTTAATTTCTATCATAATTCACCGGACCGTCAAGCACCGTCAATCTATTCCAAAATGTGACATATTTCAATTAGAATTAGGAATCTTGTACTCAATTGAGCATTTTATCAAACACTATGTGACCCCTTAGACTACGAACCCCCTTTTTGAGAATAATTACCCAAACTTGTTTTTCCCTTTACTAGATTACGGGGTTTAACTCACATGCATGAAATATTTCACTTTTTATTTTCAAGAACCAACCTATGTGTGTTTTATTCTTACCCAAAATCTGAGAAATTGGAGAAATATGGTGAAGACTTACCTCTTTGGGTGAAGAAGATGACAATAACTCGATAATTTCTGGGCTTGAGTGATTTTGGAAAATCAAATTGGATGATGTTGAAACCTTCTCTCTCAAGAACTCTCTTTTTCTCTCTCTATTTTTGGTCAGAAAATTGTTAAAATTTAAGGGAAGGGGTGTTTTATAAAACAGAGGGTCGGGTCTTAAATTTAGAAAATAGGAGCCCCGAGACAGAAGATGGGATCGCATAACAGGTATGCAGTCCGCATTCTTGTCGCATAGTTGGCCTTCATATGGGCCAAAATGGGAACCACACTGCCCAGGTATGCGATCACCATGCGGTCCGCATACCTGTTATGCGATCGCATAGTGCGTCGCATAACCTCCCTCGCAAAAACCATGGGGAAAGAATGCGACAACTATGCGGTCCGCATACCCAAAATGCGATCGCATTCCGGGCCGCATAGTTGTCCTAAATTTGGATAGGCTACTGTCCAGGTATGCGACCACTATGCGGTCCGCATACCTGTTATGTGATCGCATAGTGCGTCGCATAACGTGCATTTTCTGGAAAATTAATCTTTCAAGTTATGGGATACTTTTTACTCAAAAGAGGAACGTTTTAAGAAAGGGTTGTAACAGCACAGGGACCTATTTGGGCATTATTTTAGACATAGAAAATTTACGGGTCTTTACAGCGAAATAGGTATGCGACTGCATAATGGACTGCAAAACAAAACCTTCAAAATTTAAACTATTTTTCTACTAACTTCGCGATGATTATGCGGTCAACGGAATGGTTCTACAGTCGCGAAATTGGCTGCAGGATTGCCTTCTTCGACAAAAAATATCCATCAACTCCTCAATGCATTCTTCAACGCAAAACGTATGTATTGTGGTGAGCTAAGATTAACTACTACCTTCGTACACATTAGTCTATCTCGACACCAAAAAACCTTAAATTCCTTAGCGAAATTTTACGGGGCCTTAATCCTCCCTCGCTTAGGATAATTCATCCTCGAATGAGGAATAGAGTCCACACCCAAACACCTAACATAACACATCTCTTCTCTCACACATATACAGCTTCCAAATTTGACTAACTCTAAAATGTTTCAAAATTTTCAGTAGAGTTTCCCCTGTATTTGGGCCTTTCCACCTTCCAGAGAATCACCAAAACCACTCCTAACAACACATTCACAATTCAGCAAAGCATCACAATATATTAATAACACAAATCTCAACATTACTAGCGTTACATTATCAAAAGTGGTATGTGAACATGCGATGCACATATTTAAATGATAACATATAGAAAGTACCTTTCGAACCACAACCATTTGGCTATACAAATAAATGAGAATATTTTTTTTTCCACAACACTTTCTCCCTTCGAGGTGACCTCTTCGACTCATGAAATTCACCATAGCACTTGACGAAGGGAATCCCAACTTCCGGACTTATCTAACAAGGATGACAATTAGGTACCTCTCATAAGCCAATTATCCATTAACTCCACCTTCAATAGCTCCCACCGGAACGATAGACAAAGGATTCCTAACTACCTTCTTTGACGTAGATTCCATTAGGCCCAATGTGAACTACACCTACTTCACCTTCCTTAACAATTCATCTAATATCTTCATGGAGAAAATCTTGAGAATAACCCGTTCACTTTCTTCAAATCTACACCGAACACCCAAATTAAACTTTTGGCGACCATCAGCAATCATTCTATAATGTTCTAGAATGAATATGACAATAGAGGTTCCTATCCAATACGTTTGATCGTGGTATGATACTTCTCATTTGACATGTTTGAACCTACAACCCCCTATAGATTTACTATAAATTGGAACAACGAGGTTTCGAGATTGAGTTGGGATTGTTCAAGAGTCCATCAATATGCTCAGCAGGGCATTTCAGTAGGTTATATCCTAAGAGACATGAAGGTTACTAATAATAGTGCTGGCATGTTTAATCATTATGATGTCATCATTGATTCGACAAATGAGGCATCGAGTTAACTAGTACGCATTGATAATGTGGGAACCATGTACATGATATTTAGATGTAAAAGAAGTGAGTCATTTTAGACATGTGATATATGGGAGGCATGATCGGAAGGATGAACACATAGTGTCGGTTATTCTTGGAAGACGATGTGTTATGAAAGGGATAGTGACAATTGTTTCATCCCATATGTGCCATGTTCGGCAATAGTATGCCTTAAGGAGAAATAGCAAAGTACCTAACACCAGTTTCCTTCTTGAGTGTAGGGAAAATCGGTTTAGCTCGAATTGAGAATATTTTTGCACCATGAATGTGATAGAAGTTCCAAAAATACATGAAGTTGTTTTACGCTCTTAACAATATTTGAAAGCGTAGGTCCTCTCACCACCTAACCACTGAACATGATCCTAATAAGACCCGAGGACCCGGGACCTCAATCAAACATAGCAACAAGTCTTAAAACATCATAATAACTCGCTCGAAGCCTCAAATCACATCAAACAATACTAAAACCACAAATTGCGCATTGATTCAAGTCTAATGAACTTATTTAATTCTAACTTTCAAAAATAATGCCGAAACATACAAAACCAATTCCGATTAACCCCAAATTTTTCACACAAGTAATTAACAACACAAAAGACCTATTCCAACTTAAGGAACCAAAACCCGAGCCTGGTAACCACGAAATCAACTCTAGGTTAAACCTCTCAACTCTCCAAAACTTCAACTTTTCTAACTTTCGCAATTTCAAGCCAAAATCATCTATGGAGCTCCAATTTGATATCCGATCATACTCCTAAGTCCAAAATCACCATACGGAGCTATCAAAACGATCAAAATACCATTTTGGAGTCAATTTCACATAAGTCAACATCTGGTCAACTCATTTAATTTAGGCTTCTAAACTTGGGACTAAGAGCCCCAACCCAGTCCGAAACATCCCCGGAACTGAACCGGCTACCCTGACAAGTCACATAATAATAAATGAGCATGGAATAAGAAATAAATGAGGGAATGGGGTTGCAATACTCAAACAACCGTTTGGGTCGTTACATCCCCCATCCTTTAACAAATGTTCGTCCTCAAACGGTTCTAGAAGCATACCTAGAGAGTCAAATAGGCATGGATATTTGCTCCGCATATCTCTCTCGGTCTCCCAAGAAGCCTCCTTGATTGTTGCCCTCTCCACTGCACCTTCATTTAAGTTATATTCTTTGACCTCAACTTTCGAACCTACAGGTCCAAAATGGCCACCGACTCCACATCATAAGTCAAATCACCATCCAACTTAACAGTGTTGAAGTCCAAAATATGAGACGGATTGCCGAAATACTTCTGGAACATGGAAACATGATAAAATAAATGGACACTCGATAGACTATGTGGAAATACAAGCTTGCAAGCTACCTCTCCAATTCTCTCAAGCACCTCAAAAGGACCAATATATCGAGGGCTGAACTTGCTCTTCTTCCCGAACCCCATAACACCCTTCATGGGCGAAACTCCAAGAAGTATTTTCTCTCCCACCATGTAAGAAACATCTCCCACCTTCCAATTGGCATATCTCTTTTATCTAGACTACGTCGTGAAAAGCCAATCCTGAATACTCTTAACCTTGTCCAAATCATCTCGAACAATGTCAAAACCCAATAGCCTAGCCCCACCCGACTGAAACCAACCAATTGGAGACTGACACCGTGTCCCATACAAAGCCTCATACAGAGCCATATGAATACTATATTGGTAGTTGTTGTTGTAGGAAAACTCTACAACTGGCAGAAACTGATCCCAAGAACTCCCACAATCCATGACACAAGTGCGTAGCATGTTCTCAAATATTTTAATAGTGAGCTCGGACTTTTCGTCCATATAAGGATGGAATGTTGTGTTCAAACCAACTCGTGTTCCTAACTCTCGCTCCACTGCTCTCTAAAATAGCGATGTAAACTTTGTTCCACGATCTGAAATGATGGACACCAGCACACCGTGAAGGTGAAAAATCTCGTGGATATAGATCTCAGCCAACTACTCCAAAGAACAGGTAGTCCCAACTGAAATGAAATGCACAGGCTTGGTCATCCGATACATAATCACCCAAATAACATCAAATTTTCTCAAAGTCTCTGGGAGCCCAACTACGAAGTCCATGGTGCTAAGCTCCCACTTCCACTCCGGAATCTCAAGCCTCTGAAGTAAACCGCCCGTCCTCTGATGCTCGTACTTCACCTATTGACAGTTTAAGCACTGAGCTACAAACCCCACTATATCTTTCTTCATCCTTCTTCCACCAATAGTGCTATCTCAACTCCTGATACATCTTTGTTGCACCTGGATGAATGGAATACCGCAACTGTGGGCCTCTTCAAGCATTAACTCACGTAGCCCATCCACACTGGGCACATTAATCCGACCCTGAATCAGAAACACCCCATCGTCCCCAATAGAAACCTCTTTGGCATCACTGTGCTGAACCATGTCCTTAAGGGTAAGCAAATGGGGATCATCATACTGACCCTCTCTTACGCGATCATATAAATAAGATCGAGAAACCTCACAAGCTAGAACCCGATTAGGCTCAGAAACATATAACCTCACGAACTGATTGGCCAAGGCTTGAACATCTAATGCCAGCGGTCTCTCACCCCCTCAATAAATTCAAGGCTACCCATACTCACTACCTTCCTACTCAAGGCATCGGTCACCACATTAGCCTTCCCTGTATGATACATAATGGTAATATCATAGTCCTTTAGAAGCTCCAACCATCTCTACCGCCTCAAACTTAGAACATTTTGTTTGAAGAAGTGCTGGAGACTTTGATGATCCGTAAATACCTCACAAGACACACGGTAGAGATAATGCCTCCAAATCTTCAATGCATGAACAATGGCCGCCAACTCAAAATCATGAACAAGGTAATTCTTCTCATGAGTCTTCAACTAGAGGGAATCATAAGTAATCACTCTATCCACCTTCATCATGACACACCTAATACCAATCCAAGAAGCATCACAATACACTGTATAGGAACCCAACGCTGAAGGCAAAATTAGAAATGGGGTTGTGGTCAAGGTAGTCTTGAGCTTTTGAAAGCTCTCCTCACACTCATCTGATGACTTGAATGGAGCACCCTTCTGGGTCAACCTGGTCAAACACGCTGCAATGGATGAGAAACCCTCCACGAAGCAACGATAATATCCGGCAAAGCCAAGAAAACTCTGAATCTCAGTAGCTGAAGATGCTTGGGCCAACTTTGAACCACCTCTATCTTCTTTGGATCCACCTTAATTCCCTCACTATACACCACGTACCCCAATAACTCCACCGAACTGAGCCAAAACTCACATTTGGAGAACTTAGCATAAAGCTTCTCCTCCCTCAACCACTATAATACAATCCTCAAATATTGTGCATGCTCTCCCTGAATATGTGAGTACACCAAGATATCATCAATAAATACTACGACAAATGAATCAAGATATGGCTGGAATACATTGTTCATCAGATGCATGAATGGTGCTGGGGCATTGGTCATCCCAAAATACATCACAAGGAACTCATAGTGACCATACCAGTCTTGAATGTCGTCTTAAGAATATTCGAGTCCCGAATCTTCAGCTGGTGATACCCAAGCCTCAAATAAATCTTAGAGAACCCTCTCGCCTCCTAAAGCTTGTCAAATAAACCATTAATACATGGCAAAGGATACTTGTTCTCAATTGTAACTTTGTTCAACTACCTATAGTCGATGCACATCCACAGAGTACCACCCTTCTTCTTCACAAACAGAACCGGTGCACCCCAAGGTGACACACTAGGACTAATGATTCTCTTATGAAGAAGCACGTGAAGTTGTTCTTTCAATTTCTTCAACTCTACTAGTGTCATACGATACAGAACAATAGAAATTGGCTGATGAGTGCCCGACACCAAGTCAATACCAAAATCAATATCCCTGTTGGGTAGCATGCCCGGTAAATCTGCAGGAATCACATTCGAAAAGTCTCGCACTGCTGGAACAAAATAAATAGTAGGAGTATTATCACCAACATACCTCACGAAAGCCAAATATGACAAACACCCCTTATGAACCATACGTTAGGAATTCAGATATGAAATCACCCTGTTGGGAACATAGTCCAGAAAACCTCTCCAGTCGATCTTAGGTAACCCCGGCATCACCAGCGTCATGCTTTGAGCATGACAATCCAGAAAAACATGAAATGGGGACAACCAATCCATACCCATAATCACGTTGAAATCAACTATTCAAAGCAATAAGAGATCAACTCTACTCTCCAACCGTCCAATGGTCACCACACACGATTGATACACACGGTCCATAGCAATAGTATCACTCACTGATGTAGATACATGAACATGTGAAACTAATGACTCACAGGGCATGTATTGTGGCATAGGACGATACATATGAATAAGTGAAATCAGGGTTAAATAAGGTTAAGGATTCTTGTGGCATACTGAAATAATTGTTGTGATCACTGCGTCTGAAGCAACAGCCTCTGGCCTAGCAGGAATAGCATCAAATTGAGCCTGACTAACATCTGATCGGCCTCCTCTCTAGGGAGACCTCTAGCTGCCTAAGCCCCAACCCAAGTTGGTTGGGCGGGTGGTGAAGTAACTAGTGCAGAAGTCATAGCCCGACCCCTCTGCTAAACTGGACCTCCAAGGCGTTAGATACAGTACCTCAACACAAGTCCAAACTCCCCACACTCGAAGCAACTCCCCGATGGTGGTGGGGATTGAATCATACCCCACAAACCAAAATAACTGCTAGAAACACCTGGCACCGATGAACCCTGAACAGATGGAGAACGTGATGAACTCTGAGCTGGGAGGGCACTAGGAGATGACTGACCCAGACGAGCACTGTATGAACCATGGCTAGCTGATGTACCACGATGAACCGGACGAGCCATCTCAGCAGGCCTATAAGGACGACACTTGGGTTGGTAGGACTTCCCTCCAAAAGAAACACCGTTGAAACCACCCAAACAACGAGGCCTCTTGGCCTCCCTCTCCTCAGGCCCCTGACTAGTCCCCCATGAATCTATAAACAACAATACCCCCATGAATGCTAATCCAGCATCTAGTACCCCTCATAAAACATAATTGTGACAACTCCACAGTTTCTGATAGTATCTATAAACAACAAATCTAGAAATAAAAGCTATGATGATCCAACTGTTGTAGTTGACAGAAGTAGTTGGTGGCATGTTGATTATCCGGGCTAATAGTACAGGCACTGTAATTAACCTGATCCACTGCTTGTTAGGGAAACTCTTATGTGCAATCCAAACAATGACCGGAGGTATAGCTACAAATAAGAAAGCCCAATTCAGGTCAGAGTAATGGACAAGATTTCCAAAAATTCTTTGAGGCCCAATCAAACCCCAGATAATTGAGGCATCATAAAATACATGATCGCCTGGGCAAGTCCACGGGCTTCCAGGAGGAAGCAAAGCCTGGTCACAAATATCTGGGACGGTTTTCATAAGAGACCATATTGTTTCGAGATGCACCAAAGCTGATATCAAGGTTCCAACAACCTGATTGAAGAGTTCAACGCACAAAGATTACACTTTGTAGGACTACTCACTCAACGAGGTACTCAAGAAAAAGGAAAGAAAAGCCAGCCTGAGCCATAAACATTGCCCTAGGAGGAAAATGGGGCTGGTTTAGGAGATACCTATCATAATAATGATGGGCGGGTTAAAAGTGTATGGGTCGGGCGGGCGGGTTTTATGTAAACTAATGGGTGGGTCGTCTGGTCCAATGAAAAGCTGCCACGTGCCCCTTAAAAAGCTGGTGGGATATATTTAACGGGTGAAGGGTAAATGTAAACCCAAAGTATAACAGTAGGGATATTTTTAATAAGAAACTTAAACGGAGGATAAATAAGGCCTATTTATGATAGTAGAAGGGAAAATCATACCCTTTTCCGTAGTTAATATCTGCGCCAAAGCCTCCTAAAGTCCTAGAATCACAATGAGCACGGCTGGTGCTTGAGCTGGTCCAACCGGCTCAACTACGTCTGGGACCTGCTCCTAAGCTGGTGCAACTAGTAGGTCTACAGGTGCTTCCCTAGCTGCTACTGGAGAAGCAGCTCGGCCTCTACCGCTGCCCAAGCCTCTCGTGGCCCTAGCTAGTGGTACTAGTGGTTGTCCGCCTGATCCGGTAGCACGTGTATTCACCATCTGTGAGATAATAGAATAATAGAAGTTTAGTTTACGGAATCAACAAATTTGCATCACAAGAATACTAGAAAGTAAAGTTTTTCTTAATGGTTCGGTATCGAAGATAAGCACAGGCGTCTCCGTACCGATTCTCAAGACGATCCGCTCATGACCCGTGAGACCTATGTAACCTAGGCTCGGATACCAACTTGTCACTACCCAAAATCTCACATGTCGTGCTGGCGCTTATCCCAATACTAGGAAAGCTGATAATTCACAAATAACCACGTGACTTTAATTTAAACCATACTGAAAGAATCTTAAATAGTAAAAATCTCATAACTTACTGATAAGAAAATACGGCGACTCAATACAAAATCCCCCAAAATTCGGGTGTCACTGAGTACATGAGAATCTAAATGACAACATAGTCTGACTTCTAAAAACACTACCTCGAAAGATAGAACAGTACAAATAAACTGAAAAGAAGGAGAGTCAAGGTCTGCGGGCCCCAAGCCAGCTACCTCGATGGTCTCAAACAAATAAAGCACCAAAGCTAGCAATCGTCGTACCCGGAAGTACCTGGATCTGCACACGGAGTGCGGAGTGTACTATGAGTATAACTGACCCGATGTACCCAATAAGTAACAAGACTAACCTTGGGCTGAAAGCAGTGAAGAGCTCAATAGATATAGTCTAAATAAATATTTTAAACAGTATATAAATGTAGACATGCTTTCAAGTTTAACAGTTTAAATTCAGCACGGAATAAGTATGCCAAGTGTGACTGATATGAACAATGATACATCACTATATTTACATGTCAATTATGCATGCCAACTGTAATGCAACACAGTGATAAAGTCATATGCATACTCTCGGAGTATTAACTCTCACTCAGTATGCTCAGTCACTCGTCCTCCCAAACAACTTGGCACTCGCGCATAGGTACCTATGCTTACTGCTGGTAAGTCATACTCCGGAGCGCGGATCCTGTCCAAGCGCTAATATAAGCCAATCATGGCATGAATCAATAAAGCTTGTTGCGATGTACAACCCGATCCCATAAATATCACTCACAATCAGGCCCTCAACCTCACTCAATAATCAATATCTCCAGTCTCTCGGGCTCACAAATCTCATGACAATCATCCCAAACAATAATAATATGTTGTATCAATAGATGGCAACATAGACTTAGATAATGTAAATGATAGATGTGACTGAGTATATAATTGCAAATTAAGCAAGTAATTTAAGAGCAAAACGGCCTCAGTGGTTCCCAACATTACCAACATATAGCCTATGCATGGTGTGTAACATGAATTACAACTCAATCTCTCTAACACATAGAGAATACGTGGATAATAACAAGACTATATAACTACATAGTTCCACGAAATCGACCGAGTCATAATTTCTATGGTGCACGCTCACACGCTCGTCACCCAACATGTGCTTCACCTCAACACCAACTACATAACATGTAATTCAGGGATTCATACCCTCAGAACCAAGTTTAGAAGTGTTACTTACCTAAAACTGTGAAATTCTCTACACGAACAAGCCTTTGCCTCGTGAATCAAACTCTGCAGGAGTCGAATCTAGCTGCAAACAACTCGATACAATCAACACAAGCTATAGGAATAAATTACATATGATAAAGCTATGTTCTTTAACAAAAGTTTAAAAGTCAACCCCAGATCCATGTCTCGGAATCCAACAAAAATAAAAAAATATGAACACCCAAACAACAACAAGTCCAACTGTACCACAACTACTCCATTCCGATCAAAACTCATTCTTCAAATCCTCAAATTAAAGCCTATCAAGTTTCTACAATTTTCCCCAATTTTTCCAACCCAAAAAACTAATTAAACGATAAAACCAATGACATATTCATGTATATTAACCAAATCCGAGTTAGAATCACTTACCCCAATCAATTCCTTTAAAATCCCTCAAATAATCACCTTAATCCGAGCTGTTAAAATCCAAATATGAAATAATACTCTACCCTCGTTTTTGAAATCTTATATTCTTCCTGGATGTTCCGCTTCACGGACGCGACCCAACTCACGCATTCTCTATTCACTGACTCCCCATGCTTCGTGATTGCAAACCCCTTCTCGCGAATGCATAGCTCAAATTCCCCATCTTCCTACAATGATCGTGCCCCCTTTTCTGCAATCGCGAAAGAGGAAACCAACAACAGAAAAATCAACAATTACTCAAAGTTCAAAATGCGCCGAACATGATCTGAATAACACTCGAAGCCCCGGGAACTCAACCAAACAAACCAATAAGTCCTTAAACATCATATGAACTCGCTCGAAGCCTCATATTACATCAAACAACACTAAAACAATGAATCGCAAATTAATTCAAGCCTTATGAACTCTTAACTTCCAAAACTAATGCCGAAACATACCAAACAACCTTTGACTGACCCAAAATTTTGCACACAAGTCATAAATGAAACGACGGACCTATTCCAACTTCCGGAACCAAAATCCAAGCCTGGTAATCACAATGTCAACTCTCGGTCAAACCTCTCAACTCTCTAAACTTCAACTTTTCAAGCTTTTGCAAATTCAAGCCAAAATCATCTATAGACCTCCAAATCGATATCCGGTCACACTCATTAGTCAAAAATAACCATACAGAGCTATAGGAACCATCAAAACTCCATTATGGAATCAATTATACATAAGTCAACATCCAGTCAACTCTTTCAACTTAGGCTTTCAACCTTGGGACAAAGTTTCCCAACTCAGTCTGAAATATCCCCGGAACTAAACCGACTACCCGACAAGTCACATAATAATAAATGAGCATGGAATAAGCAACAAATGGGGGAACAAGGCTATAATATTAAATTATAGACCGGGTCAGTCACACCCCAAAACCGAGGGACGTGACCGGCGCCCAACCGGATGAACCCGGTCAAGCGAACCTGAATTTGCCTTTACTACCCGATGCATTTCCCTGTGTTCAAAATGTACATTTTATAAGTGAAACAGCAAAATAGAATCAAGCATGCGGTTACAACATAAATCCCTTTCTTCTTTTAACAGTTTCAACATTAGATATTACCAAAACATACATACTAAGTACAACATTCCCGATACGGGACCATGGTTATGAGTAAGTAAAAAAACTAACCAAAATATGTTTACAACCCACATAGTGTCTATGGAGCCTCTAAGAGTACGGAGAAGAATACATAGACGTGCCGGTAATAAGGCCCCGGCTATATCTCAAAAGGAATGACATAAAGAAATGAGTCAACATTATTTACACACATCCCCGATAGGAAGTGAGACTCACCAAGACTGCTGAAGAGATGGAGGGAAAGGCACCACTAACGGCGATTAGTGCTACCTGCTATAGAACCACCTACATCCATTTAAAAGATGTAGCGCCCCGGGAAAAAGGGACGTTAGTACAATTGAATAGCACTAGTATGTATGAACAAACCTACTCTAGATAGGATAAACATCAACAGTAAACACAAATAGAGGCATCAGATAACAATACACTGAGGCAAGGAAAAACACAAACAAGAGTTACTACCACCCTCATCCCGTTTTGCCATCTTTTGGTTAAAGTACTTTTAATTTCATCTTGTTATCATTATTACTGATCCACCGTGTCGTTGTCACACGTAGTCAGATCTCTGCCCGATCGGCTAAGCCATCCTAGGTGAGGTCGGAATTTCAATCACATCACATAACCAACGTGGCTTGTTCTCACGGAGTCCGATCTCTGCCCGGCTAGGATAACACCGTGGCTTGTGCACAGCACACGGAGTCCGATCTCTGCCCGATCGGCTAAGCCAGCCTAGGTGAGGTCGGAATTTCAATCACATCACATAACCAACGTGGCTTGTTCTCACGGAGTCCGATCTCTGCCCGATCGGCTAGGCCATCTCAACTGCAAAGAGTGAGAACAATAATCATAATCAAATCATAATCATATCACAATATCAAGGCATCCATGTGTACAACATGGAGTCCGATCCTATCCAGACTGGATAGGCCTTCTCACCCCTAGGACATTCTCTTGGTACAATTATGGGTGTTTTAGATCACTTACATCAATTTTAACCTCTTTGATACCCAACACATATTATTCTTTAATTTGTCTTTCATATCATTAAAATCCTTTGATTCACCTTTCAGAACAATTCTTCCTTTAATCCATATTCCATAACCCTCCCTTCCATTAATTCATGTTTCACAACAATTCAACCTCATGTTTCGCATTTCACATCATTAAAGTCTCTTTACCCACATTTCATATCATAGCAACTTTTGATTCATATTTCGTACCATTCTAGTCTTTCATAATTACCACATCCATCATATGCAAGGATCACACACATAGTAGAAGAAGGAATAAAATGATCACAACTCATATACTCAAGTAGCACAACGATATGGTATTAGCACGAAATGACATTGAAACAGAGATTCCTCAATTAGGCATATAGAACACATAAATTCTATAGATATCCGACAAGAGAATAATACCCGGAAAGTGAGCACCATGGGTTTATCCTATGAGGATTAGAGTTAGCCATACATACCTTGAGTTGGAATTTCTCTATAATTTCTATCCAAAATCACCGGACCTTCTAACGCCTTCAATCTAATTTACAATGTGACACATTCAAACTTAGAGTTAGGAACCTTGGACTAATTTGGGCATTTTATCAACTATTATGTGGTCTTTTAGATTAACTAACCCCTTTTTAGTGAAAGAATGCCCTAGATTACTTCCCTTTTGCTAGATTATGGAAGATTATTCACATGCATGCAAGGTTTCACTTTTTATTTTCAAGACCCAACCTATGTGTGTTTTATTCTTACACAAAATCTGAGAAATTGGGTGAAGACTTACTTCTTTGAGTGAAGAAGATGACAATAACTTGATAATTTTCGGGCTTGAGTGATTTTGGAAAACCAAATTAGATGGTGTTAAAACCTTCTCTCTCAAGAACTCTCTTCTTCTCTCTCTATTTTTGGTCAGAAGATCATTAAAAATGAAGTGAAGAGGTATTTTATAAAACAGCGGTTCGGGTTTTAAATTCAGAAAAAAAGGAGCCCCGACATAGGGATGCGGTCAGAAATGCGATCGCATTCCTACTATGCGGTTTGCATTCATGTCGCATAAATGGCCCTCAAAAGGGTCCAAGAGGAGAACGGACTACCCAGATATGCGACCACTATATGGTCTGAACCTGTTATGCGGTCACATAGTGCGTCGCATAACCTCCCTCGCAAAAACCATGGGGAAATAATACGACAACTATGCGCCGCATTCGTGAAATGTGATCGCATTCTAGTCCGTATAGTTGTCCTCAAAATGGACAACAAATTATCCAGGTATGCGACCACTATGCGGTCCTCATATCTGTTATGTGATCGCATAGTGCGTCGCATAGCGCAAAATTTCTGGAAAATTTAATCTTTCAAGTTCTGGGATACGTTTTACTCAAAATAGGACTGTTTTAAGAATTTCTACAGTTATAACAGCACATGGAACTACTCGGGCATTATTTTTGACATAGAATTTTTACGGGTCTTTACATCCGACACCACTTAAAAATCATTCATCCTCGAATGAGGATCGGGAAATCATTTGGTTTTGAAAACACAATATGGCAACCCCCAATTTCTACTAACTCCGATGTTTTCTGAAAAGTTCGCCAGAGTTTCCTCTATAATTAGGCCTATCTACCTGTTAGAGAGCCCCCAAAACACATGTTCTTAACCAATTCCACACATAACTAGTTATTTCACATAATTTGGTCACCTCGACAAGTCCCGTATAATTCAATTACTTAAACATGCCATTTACACTTCAGTTAATCATTACCAATCTACACTTTAATTAATCATTTAACCATCACATGAGTTTCACATAATTTCATTTACTCCAAGGGGTTGCACATTACTCAAATAATCACAACATACAGAATTACGACACAAATTGAGAAGTTACAATAGTAGAGCAATTAGAGGAAAATGGGGTGCTTTTGCACAAACTGAACATAACATATAATTGCTTAGAGATGACGGTTCGCACGATCACTACTAGACTTATTCAAACAAATGGGGACATTTTTCTTTCATTTCACTTTCCGCCTCCCACGTGGCTTCCTCAACTTTTTGACTTCGCCACAACACTTTAACTGAAGCAATTTCTTTGTTCCTCAATCTACGGACTTACCTATCAGGAATAGCAACCGGAACCTCTTCATACGATAATTCTACATTAATTTCAATAGTCTCAACTGCCATGATGGCTGATGGATCTCCAACCACTTTCTTCAACATAGACACATGGAATACCGGGTGCACTAATGACATCTCAGGGGGCAATTCCAGCCTATATGCCACCTGTCATATCCTTTGAGCAATACTATATGGCCCGACATACCTCGGGCTCAATTTCCCTTTCTTCACAAACCGCATTACTCCCTTCATGGGAGACACCTTTAAGAATACCCAATCGTCTATTTGGAATTCCAAATCTCTACGAAGAACGGCCGCATAGGATTTCTAACGACTCTAAGCAGTTTTCATCCTCTCCTAAATGACTCTAACTTTTTCCATAGCTTGGTGCACAAGGTCTGGTCCTAACAATTCTGCCTCACCAACCTCAAACTATCCGATCGGAGATCTACATCTCCTTCCATACAATGCCTCAAATGGGGCCATCTGAATACTGGCATGGAAACTGTTATTATAAGCAAATTCTATAAACGGCAAGTGATCATCTCAGCTACCCTTGAAATATAATACACAAGCCCGTAACATGTCTTCAAGCATCTGAATGGTCCACTCTGCCTGCCCATAGGTTTGTGGATGGAATGTTGTGCTGAGATTTACCTGAGTACCCAAACCTTGCTGAAAGTTTCTCCAAAAGTTAGTTGTGAACTGGGCCCCTCGATCCGAGATAATAGATACTGGAGTGCCATGGATCCTGACTATTTCTTTGATATACAACTGAGCGTACTGTTCCGCAATACCGGTGGACTTGATTGGCAAGAAGTGAGCCGATTTCGTGAGTCGATCCACTATCACCCAAATCGAGTCGAACTTTCACTGAGTGCGGGGTAACCCTACCACAAAGTCCATATTGATCATCCCCCATTTCCACATAGGTATTTCCATATGCTGCATCAACCTACCAGGCCTCTGATGCTCGGCCTTCACTTGCTGACAATTTGAACACTTAGCCACAAAGTCCGCTACACCCCTCTTCATACCATTCCACAAATAAATTTCCTTGAGATCGTCATACATTTTCGTCGAACCTGGGTGTACGGAATACATGGAATTATGAGCCTCTATCATTACCCTTTCCTGGAGATCATCCACATCTGGAACACATAACCTCTCTTGACACCGCAGGACACCGTCATCGTTGCCGAGTGAGAATGCTGAAGTCTTGTGATTCAAAATTGCTTCCCTCAATTGTGCCAAAGCCATATCCCTGAATTGCTTTCCCTTGACTTCTACTACAAGTGAATATTCTGCTCCATTACGCACCACGACATCCCCTTCGCCTGAGGTTGAAAGACAGACCCCCAGACAAGCCAACTGATAAACTTCCCGAGCCAAAAGCCTCTGACCGGCTTCAAAATGTGTCGAGCTACCCATTGATTTCCGACTAAGAGCGCCGGCTACCACATTCGCCTTCCCTGGATGGTACAAAATATTCATATCATAGTCCTTGGGCAATTCTAACCACCTCAGCTGCCTTAGGTTCAACTCCTTCTGCTTGAATAAATACTGAAGACTCTTGTGGTCTGTGAACACGTCCACATGGACCCCATAAAGATAATGCCGCCAGATTTTTAATGCAAACACAACAACCGCGAGCTCTAAATCATGCGTCGTATAATTCTTCTCGTGATTCTTGATCTGCCTTGAAGCATACGCTATAACTTTACCACATTGCATCAACACACACCCCAAACCAATCCTTGAAGCATCACAATAAACTAAATATCCCTCCAAACCTTCTGGCAAGGTCAACACTGGTGCCGAAGTCAATTTCAATTTCAATTCCGTGAAACTCTTTTCACAATCATCAGACTACTGGAACTTAACTGCTTTATGTGTCAGATTAGTCAATGGGGAGGCGAGGGTAGATAATCCCTCCACGAACCTCCGATAGTATCCAGCCAAACCCAAGAAACTGCGAATCTCTGTCGGGGTCATTGGTCTAGGCCAATCTTTTACCGCTGTAATCTTTTGGGGATCAACCTGAATCCCTTCCCTGGAAACAAAATGGCCCAAAAAGGTGACTGATTATAGCCAAAACTCACATTTTGAAAACTTTGCATACAATTGGTGCTGATGAAGAGTCTGCAGAACTGCCCTAAGATGATTAGCATGATCTTCCTTACTTCGCGAATAAACAAGGATATTGTTAATGAAGACAATCACAAAGGAGTCAAACAACGGTTTGAAAACCCGATTCATAAGATCCATAAAAGCTATTGGGGTGTTGGTTAGCCCAAAAGACATTACCAAGAAATCAAAGTTCCCATAACGAGTCCTGAAGGCGGTCTTAAGAATATCTTGCTCTCTGATCTTTAACGGGTGATACCCGGACCGTAAATCAATCTTTGAGAAGAACCTAGCGCCTTGCAATTGATCGAATAAATCATCTATCCGAGGCTATGAGTATTTATTCTTGATGGTGACCTTGTTGAGATGCTGATAATCAATACACATCCGAAGTGATCCATCCTTCTTCCTGACAAATAGAACTGGTACGCCCCAAGGCGACACACTAGGCCTAATGAAACCCTTTTCTAATAGATCCTTCAATTGCTCTTTTAACTCTCTCAATTCTGTTGGCGCCATTCTATAGGGTGGAATAGATATTGGCTGCGCATCTGGCAATACATGAATCCCGAAATCAATCTTTCTATCAGGTGGAATCCAAGGAAGCTCATCCGGAAAAACCTCAAGAAACTCAATCACAAAAGGCACAGATTCGGGAGTAGGCACCTCTGAAGTGGTGTCCGCAACCCGGACCAAGTGGTACATACACCCCTTCCTAATTATCTTCGAGGCCATGAGGTGGGAAATAAACCTGCCTCTTGGCACAACATCATTCCTCTTCCATTCAATAACTGGTTCCTCAGGAAACTCGAGCCTCATAATTCTGGCTCGGCAGTCGAGTTTAGCAAAGCACGAGTTGAGCCAATCCATCCCCATACTCACATCAAAATCCACCATTCCTAGCTCAATAAGATCGGTCGTGGTATCCCGACCACACACCGTGACAACACAATTCCTATAGACTCGCACGACCGTAATAGAATCACCAACCGGAGTCGACACGAAGAACGGTTCATGAAGTTGTTCCGGTTCTACCCCAAAACTTGAAGCAATAAAGGGAGTAACATATGACAAAGAATACCTGGGATCAATAAGAGCATAAAAATCATGTGTTTGAATAGTCAGAATACCTGTGACAACATCTGGAGAAGCCTCCGCACTCTGGCGACCACTCACAGCATAGAACCGACTGGGTCCTCCACGACCTCGGCACCAACCCTGGCTGCACCACGCCCTACTGGTGCTGAAGGGCCTCGGGCTGGTGGGTGTGCTGAAGATGTAGCATCTGAAGAACTAGATTGTTGGTCGGCACCCCATCCTGCACCCTGGCTAGATGAAGGGTAGTCCCTATGAATATGACCCCTCACCCCACAACCATAGCATACTGGCCGATCCAGATAACAGGGCTCAGTATGAAACCTCTCGCACTTGGGGCATGGGCCCCTCTACTACTGCTAGAATCTCCCACCTGAACGGCCTTGCTGATGGAACCCCTTACCTTCAGAATTGGCCCCAAAACGACCTCCCTGCTGATGATGATGATGGTGACGGGGCACTAGCTGATGACTGAGTATGAGACTGTGATGGTCTTGATGACCCTCTCCCGGGGATTTGTCTCCCTCCTCCAAAGGAACCCTCATGGCTGCCCGCCGACTGGGTTCTACTAATACTCTCTCTCTCTCTCCATCCTTATCTTCAATTTTCGAGCCTTCGTAGCCTGGTCAAATCATACAATATTCCCATAGTTCATATCTGAATGTAGAGCAGCTGTAGCAGATTCATTAATAACCAAGGGAGCAAGGCCCTGAACAAACCGGTGAACTCTGGCCTCCATAGTCGGCATCATGTGGACAGCATACTTGGACAGGCGAATGAACTCCATATAATACTCCCACACACTCATGTTGCCTGCTTGAGGACCTCAAATTCTGTAGCGCGGGCTGCCATGGTCTCGGCAGGCAAGAATGGTCCATGAAAGCACCTAAAAACTTATCCCACCTCGCCGGAGGGCTCCCCTCCCCACGGGAATCCTCCCACATCTCAAACCACGAATACGCTCCTCCCCTCAAACAATAGGAAGCTAACTCGACCCCTTCTGTCTCTGTAGCCTTCATAACCCGAAGAGTTTTGTACATCTCATCTATAAAATCTTGAGGGTCGGCCTCCGGATCGATGCCTGTGAACTTTGGAGGGGATAACCACAGAAACTGGTTGACCCTGGAACCTGAAGAATCCCCTTAATCGCTGGAGGATGCAGGGGCAGCATGTGATCTTTGGGCATGGGAGGCCACTAGCTGAGTCAACATTTGAATAGCTCCCCTGAGGTCCCCATCAGAAATACCGGAACTAGAAGCTGGGACAGAAGAAGGATCAGGAACACCAGCGGGAGGGACTATAGCACCCTCCGCTGGTGCAGGAATAGGAATATTCTAGCCTGGGATGGAAGAGTCAGACAGATTCAGGGTCAGGTAATCATTCACGCCTGCACCACCAGATAAAGAATTCACGGCCACTCTTGGGGTGGCATTAACCTCTAGGCCGAGTCGAGCTCTCTTCTTGGGTGCCATTTACTGAAAATTAGAACAATGCACGAGTTAGGGATAGACAACCTCACCTTCCGCAACATCGCACGATATAGAATAACAATAAAAGGGTACTTTCCTAAATATCCATGCAGCCCCCTAATTATAGATGTGGTCGACAACACACCGATAAGAAGGCTCAACTAGATATGGCTCCGAGACATCCTAGGACACTTTTAAAACCTTCGGCTCTGATAGCAAGTTTGTCACGCCCCAAAACCGAGGGACGAGACCGGTTCCCTCCGGATGAACCCGGTAAAGAGAACCTGAATTCGTCTTTCCTATCCGACGTATTTCCCCATGTTCAAAATGTACATTTTATAAGTGAAACAGCAAAATAGAATCAAGCATGCGGTTACCAAATAAATCCCTTTCTTCTTTTAACATTTTAAACATTAAATATTACCAAAACATACATACTAAGTACAACATTCCCGATACGGGACCACGCTTACGGGTAAGTACAACAACTACCCAAAATATGTTTACAACCCATATAGTGTCTACGGAGCTTCTAAGAGTGTGTAGAAGAATACATAGACGTGCCGGTAACAAGACCCCGGCTATACCTCAAAAGGAATGACATAAACAAAATGAGTCAACATGATTTACACATAGCCCCAAGAGGAAGTGAGGATAACCAACACTGCTGAAGAGATGGAGGGAAAGGCACCACTAACGGCGATCAGCGCTACCTGCTACAGAACCACCTACATCCATTTAAAACATGTAGCGCCCCCGGCAAAAGGGACTTTATTACAATGGAATAGCACTAGTATGTATGAACAAACCTACTCTAGATAGGATAAACATCAACAATCAACACAAATAGAGGCATCAGATAAAAATACAACGAGGCAAGGAAAAACACAAACAAGAGTTACCACCACCCCCATCCCGTTTTTCCATCTTTTGGTTAATGTAATTTTAAGTTCATCTTATTATTATTATTACTGATCCACCATTTCGTTGTAACATGGAGTCCAATATCTGCCCAAACGGCTAAGCCATCCTAGGTGAGGTCCAAATTTCAATCACATCACATATAACCACCGTGGCTTGTTCCCATGGAGTCCGACCTCTGCCCGAATCGGCTAGGCTAACACTGTGGCTTGTGCACAACACACGGAGTCCGATCTCTGCCCGATCGGCTAGGCCATCTCAACTGCAAACATGAGGATAATAATCATCATCAAATCATAATCATATCACAATATCAAGTCATCCATCTGTAGGTATGGAGTCCGATCCCAGCCAGACCGGATAGTCCTTCTCACCCCTAGGATGTTCTCCTGGTATAATTATGGGTGTTTTAGATCACTTACATCAATTTTAACCTCTTTGATCCCCAACACATATTGTTCTTTTATTCGTCTTTCATATCATTAGAATCCTTTGATTCACCTTTCACAACTATTTTTCCTTTAATCCATATTCCATAACCATCCCTTCCATTAATTCATGTTTCACAACAATTCAACCTCATGTTTCGCTTTTTACATCATTACCGTCTCTTTACCCAAATTTCATATCATAGCAACTTTTGATTCATATTTCGTACCATTCTAGTCTTTCATAATTACCACACCCATAATCTGCAAGGATCACACACATAGTAGAAGAAGGAATAAAATGATCACAACTCATATACTCAAGTAGCACAACGATATGGTATTAGCATGGAATGACATAGAAACAGAGATTCTTCAATTAGGCACATAGAACACATAAATTCCATAGATATCCGACAAGAGAATCATACCCGCAAAGTGAGCACCATGGGTTTAACCTATGAGGATTAGAGTTAGCCATACATACCTTGAGTTGGAATTTCTCTATAATTTTTATCCAAAATCACCAGACCTTCTAACACCTTCAATCTAATTTACAATGTGACACATTCAAACTTAGAGTTAGGAAGCTTGGACTAATTTAGGCATTTTATCAACTATTATGTGGTCCTTTAGATTAACTAAGCCCTTTTTAGTTAAAGAATTCCCTAGATTACTTCCCTTTTGCTAGACTATGGAAAATTATTCACATGCATGCAAGGTTTCACTTTTTATTTTCAAGACCCAACTTATGTGTGTTTTATTCTTACACAAAATCTTTGAAATTAGGGAAATATGGTGAAGACTTACCTCTTTGAGTGAAGAAGATGACAATAACTTGATAATTTTCGGGCTTGAGTGATTTTGGAAAACCAAATTGGATGATGTTGAAACCGTCTCTCTCAAGAACTCTCTTATTCTCTCTCTATTTTTTGTCAGAAGATCGTTAAAAATGAAGGGAGGAGGTGTTTTATAAAACAGGGGTTCGGGTTTTAAATTTAGAAAAAAAGGAGCTCTGACACAGGATGCGGTCAGGAATGTGATCGCATTCCTGCTATGCGGTCCACATTCCTGTCATATAAATGGCCCTCAAAAGGGGCCAAGAGGAGGCCGGACTGCCCAGGTATGCGACCACTATGCGGTCCGCATACCTGTTATGTGATCATATAGTGCGTCGGAGAACCTCCCTCGTAAAAACCATGGGGCAAGAATGCGACACCTATGCGGCCTGCATGCATGAAATGCGATCGCATTATAGGCCGCATAGCTATCCTCAAAATGGACAGCAAATTGTCCAGGTATACGACCACTATGCGGTCCGCATACCTGTTATGCAATCACATAGTGTGTCGCATAACGCGAAATTTTTGAAAAATTTAATTTTTCAAGTTCTGGGATACCTTTTACTCAAAATAGGACCGTTTTAAGAATTTCTACAGTTATAACAGCACAGGGACCTACTCGGGCATTATTTTGACATAGAAATTTTTACGGGTCTTTAGAGGGCCATTACAAGATGGCTCTCGTGATGTTGATTTTCTTATTATACTAAACCGTATTTGCCTCTTTTTCTGTATTGTGTTATGTCTATTTTCCTCCCTGCAGTTATATTTGTGCAATCTATCATGCTTGATGTTGATGCACATGTGTTTAGTGAGCACGGGTAGTTGGCTCAATAGATATTCCACATAAATTGATATGATTGGATCCAGTTGCGCACCACAATGGTAGTGTGTGGGATCAGGTTACACACAATAACGGTACTGTAATGAGATGTGATTCCTTACGCTTATTTCGTGTGTTTTTCTTCTACTTTGTGGAGATAATTCATAGGAAGATGTCAACATTACCCTGCCTGTTTAACTTTCTTGTTAGACTTCTTAATTTGCCCTCTTACTATTATTTGTCATATCTTAGTTATTACTTATTTAATGTACGGACCACGTTGTGTGGGTATCTATGTGGATTTTGGTGCGACTTGTCGGTTGGGCTGCTTATATTGGGTAACACAAGGTTTCTAGATATAGGATTTGCACCATCGTATTAGGATAAGGAATGTCGAGAAGAATAATTTTATATTACTGCTCCGAATTTAGCAATGGTCCTGGTCGGATAAGGGAGCTCCTCGGCTTATTAATTTCATGGGTGATTACAGTCTTTTGCATGAATCCTCTATCATTAGCAGTGTTGGAAAGGTTCGAAATGAGGATTCATTTGATATAAAGTATTTTTCTGGTAGTGAATTTGGTATGAGCAATTATTGTGGTCGAAAGTTGTTGTTGTAAGTGCATGACTTAAGTGGCACATCATGTGGTTTGATCTTAGCAGTGTATTTACGGCTTAATGCAATTTGTTCGATGGATGCAGTGCATACATACAAGGATCGGATCTTATAATGGATTACGAATGTTAGAGACTGAGTTCTAATGTTTATGGACTAAGGTTGAAGTAATGATCTTCAGCTAGGTTGTGTTGTCAAGCTTATATGGATTGGAGTGATGTGGTATCACCCATGGCCATGTGCATGGTAAGTTTATGAAGTGATTTGATGGCTTTGGAACGACTCTTGGCACATTCGAGGATGAATGTATATTTAAGTGTGGGAGAATGTAACGACTCGACTAGTCGTTTTGAGCATTTGCATTTTGTTTGGTGGTTTGAGGTCATGAGCAGCTTCATATGGTGTATTACGACTTGTGCATATCGTCGGTTTTGATTTTCGAGCAGTTCATTAAGCTTGAATTGAGGTGCAATTCATAGTTTTGATGTTATGTTACGGAATTTGATGCCTCAAGTAGGTCCCTTTTATGTTTTGGGACTTATTGGTATTATTTGACAAGGTCACGTGGGACTTAGGTGTGTTTTGGATCATTAGTAGAGAGACTTGTTAACTTAAGGAATTTGAAATTTGGAGATTGTTGGTATCGTGTCAAGACGATCTATTTTTGGTGTTTTGAGTGCATGAACACGTCCATAGCATATTTTATGATTGAAATTCATATATGGTTTGTGTCCGGGAGGTTCCATATGTTTTCCGGGAGGTTCCATATGTTTTTCGGGGTGGTTTTCGGGGTGGTTTTGTATTTTATGGTTTTGCAAACTTTTTGTTGCAATTGCGAACTCCACATTTCCGAACTTTTGCTCACAATTGCGAACTTGTGGTCGCAATTGCGAACATCCGCAATTGCAAACTTTTGGTCGCAAATACGACATCTGCAGCTGGGTTAAGAGTTGGAATTTCGGGATTCTAGCTCATTCTTTCATATTTTGAACCCTTGACTTGTTGAGAGGCAATTTCTGGAGAGAATCTTCACATCTAACTATTGGGTATGTGATTTTGACTCAATTTCAAAAATTTATCTTGTTTGTTTATGGATTTAACTTCTATATCATAATATTTGAAGAGAAATTTTGGGGATGTTTGACTATGTTTTAGAAATAAAAATTTGAGATTTGAGAGTCGGATTGGACTCGGATTTTAAAACCAAATACATATTTGGACTCGTATTCAAGATCTATCCTTCGACTCGGGTTTTGACCGAGCGGGCCAAGGGAAGAATTTGTTGACTTTTGGAAAATTGTGTAAAGATCTTAACTTTATTAATTATAATTGGTTTTTCTTGCATTATTATATATTGTTAAGTTGTTTTTTGCTAGATTTGAGCCGAGCGGAGGTAAATTTTAAGGGAAAAGATGTTTTTGAATGTTGAATTGGCCTAATTGAGGTAAGTTTCTTACCAGCTTTGGTTGAGGGAAATTTTCCTAATAAAATGATATTGTTTGCTACATGTGGGGATGATGTATATGCAAAGTGACAAGCGTATATGCATCTGCTAGTCCATGCTCGAGAAGGGGAAATTATATGCTCCTTTGTGGCTTGATGAACTTTGTGATTCTATTGCCTTAGGTTTTCTTGATTTCTGTGATAATATAGGTACGGATATCAAATCTAGAGATCGTACTTTAGCCTATTACCATTTTGATTAAATTTGATGGACTTTTTGGGAAACAATTGAAGTGAAAATTTGATCATACCAATACCTAAATCAAGAATACATCGCTATGACTATTATCCTTGAGATACTTGGATTCCACACTTGAGTTGTAGATTACTTTTGAGATTGATTGAGACACTTGAGCAATGGGGTTCTTGAAGTCCATTGAATTATTTAATTGTGCATGAGTTGTGATTCTCCTTCACGTGGTATATCCTGCTTAACACTCTTCTTGATGTTATCTGTTCTTCCTACCTTGCTTGTGTTTGATGTATATATATGCTTGACGAGGAAGAGTGTAAAGCACAAAGGGTGAAGTCGTGTTATTGTTATGTATTATCATCTAAGGAAGAGTGTAATCACTTAGGGTGATGCCGTTCCATTTCATATGCATTATTATGCACGGAGGATAATATTGTGCCTGTAAGGACCCGTAAAATTTTCAACCAAAAACTCGGAATTTCATAGTGCCCAGTTAGATTCCTGCATTTTTGGATTGAACAGTACCCTCCGGACTGAGAAGAAAATGTTTCTCAGACTTACGCATTTTTACTGCCCATTATGCGGTCACATAATCACTCTGCGGACCGCATAATGGCCGCAGAGAGGAAGATCTAGGAGTAGAGGTGGATTTAGCTTTGCAGGAAGAAACCTTGGAGGAAGAAGAAGGTTTAGAAGGATTTTTCTGAGAATATGTGGTGCTCCGGCTTGATATGGAGCCTAGGCTATGAAGGCTGCCACCTCTATTCCTACTTCTGGGAATCCGTTAGGTTATGCTCCTATCTATTAATAGGACTTTGGTTTACGAGAACTGTTGCGGCAAAGGCTTGTCAAAAAGCGTTGCCCTTCTTATTTGATTTTGACTCTTCTGAATTTACAACTTATACAAGAAACAGAAGATTCTTTGAACAGAGCCTTCAAGATAAATGACTGGGGGGACCGGAGCAGTATAAGGAGGAAGTTCATCCACTATAATAGGACATAGAGGATCAAACGATAAAGAAGAGTTTGAAGATCATGAAGCCATTGTCAATTGTTAAGTACAGCAAAACCACGAAGGGAAAGGGAGAGTTGCAGAGAAGACTTAGAATAAAATGAATGAGAGTATGAGAAGTTTTGAAAGATGCATGATGCGGTATTTACAAGGAAAAGGCGGCATCATTAACTGTCATTATGGATCCGTCACGTCAAGCTGACATGACCGTAGAAAACCCTAAAAAGTCGTTTCAAACTGCAGAGCAAATCACGATAAGGCACGTTTCTCGAGCATAAATGGAAGAGACATATGATGCATTGCTCCTAAAGTAAATCATAATTTTATCGGGAAAGGCGACACGTCATTCCCGCCATAAATAAATTTTTCACTTCCTGAATATTCAATTGAGAATATTTAGAAAGTGGGGGGACTATTTTTATTGGTGGAAAAATAAACTCGCAAACTCGCCACGTGGACTAATGGTATGTTAACATGTGGTATAAGAGTCAAATGGATAAAGAATAATGAAGGTTAGCGAAAACACTAGTAAAACACCTAGGGGATAGCTTGCCAAGATGCCGTGCCTGATAGTTGAAAAACAAATAGGCACGTGATGGATAATTAAATACCACGAGGAAGGAAGGTTCATTAATAGCCGTGAATATGTAAAGAATCGACATAATCTCTGATTGTACGTGATTGGCTATTACTACCATAACCATTATAAATTATCCAAGTAACGGGTAATCAATGTAATAAATATTAGTAAAGTGTGAGAATTAAGCAGGGCAAAACAGTTACATATTGTACCCTTATATAAACCTCCCTTACCATATCTTGTACGATCATCAAGTTTTATTCCCTGCTATTTGTAGAATCTTGTTCTCTCTTCTTGGAAGGATGCTGCTATTATCAATAACATATCTCGTTCATTATTCTCTCAAAATTTTATCTTCATTATTTATTATTCATCTATAACAGAAAAAGTGAAGTAAAATTGGTCATTAGAAAGTCGAATTATTCAATTATTTGCTTTGACCACCAAAACAATTTTATTGTTAAACAATCACTCACAACCAGTTAAGACAGAAGATATTGTTTACATCCCATGACAATTTGGTGAGATATACGATCAAATAAATTCACATAGATCGAACTTTGCGAGTTACATTATATATTAATAGGTATCCATCTCAATGGTAGAAGATTCAGAATTTAGACACTATAGCTTCTAAGTTGTAAGCGTGTTCTGAAATATATATCTAACTTTATCTATATGTTCCAAGCCAAAAGCAATGAGTTTCGTCGAACCCATAGAATCCATGTTACATCCGCCACTGTTTTCAATGCCCCATACTGGGCGGTTAATGTTCAACTGATAAATCAACAAACCAAACATGAAAAGCATATTCGTGATTTCAACCGTATAGGTTATAAGAATTGAAGTTCCAATAGGAAAAACACAAAGCAAAGGAAAGGGGATGGCGAGGAGAGATAAAGTAGAAAAGAAGAGAAAATTACCTAAGAACAAAGCTAAATATATATATATATTCAATCTTTACATACAAGACAAACAAATCTCTTTGTGCTATTCTACTTACAATCACTAGTATATCATCTTCAAAGCTCTTTCAAGTTTAATTCCAGCTGATATTGAACCCATTGTATATAGTCATTTATCCTGATAAATATGAGAAATAGCAGTGTCGATAAAACATGGTAAAGTAAATAAACAAGATAGTTGAGAATTAGGGCTTTCAGCAATTTATAAATTTCAGTTAATTGAAATGTCACATGGTCTTTTCACTAACAAACTCCCCAAGTTTAACCATTTCTTTAACAAAAAATAAAGACTACTAAAACTACTCATCTCTTGATATAGAAAATGAGTAATAAATGATTTTGACGATAAAAGATCAATCAGATTTGCTAAAAGGTGTTAGTACCAAAAACAATCTTTTCTTATCAATTAAAAATAACTATACATAGTTTTTCAACTGAACCCAATAATTTCGACACAAATATAAATATATGTGAAATTTTGAAACCTAATTATTTCAAAAGTATAATGAGCTAAGTGGTATGAACTATAGATCAAAATTTCCAGAACAAGAAAAATACCCGATATGTATTTCATCAAGAAGGAGCTGATGATGTTAAAGGCATCTCAATCTCTTGTGAGGAGCTGATTGATGCACCACCATCTTTGTTTCCATGAGAAGAGTTAATAGATGCAGCACCAAATTGTACATTTTTGCCATCGCTATTATTGTGCTGAGAATTTGATCCATTTGCCAATGAAACATTTCTGGCCATTCCAGAATTTGCCATTGTGGGCGCCCTAGATGCCCGTCTAGAAATCTGGCGATTATCGATGCTGTTAAAGCCACAACATCTTTTTATACATGTATACATGTAAGTAAAGAGCCAAAGTAGCCATGGAAATCCAATCAAGATTAGAGCTATTGCAGGAAACCAAGGTTGAGATAAATTTGGTACAAATAGGTAAAGAAAAAGGAAAATTCCACCAATAAGTACACAAATGCATAACATGAAAGAGATTAGAGGAACCCTCAGATCCCCCTCCCTCTCATTCATTATTGTTGTTCTTCTTCAATTCGCCTTTCGCAGTTAGATCGATGGAATTAGCACCTAGAACGAGAGGCGTGGGTTACAAGTGACCATTTATGCTAATAGAGGGAAAATTAACAGTATCCGACGATATTCAGGGATGAATGTAGAATGAGCAAGGATAATCATTTGGATTTGTGACAAGTGCATAAAACAACTTTACCCAATTCTACCGATGTAGAAAGATTACTCCTTTTTGTCCTTACAAACACCTCTTTTCTTCTTCCAATTTTCTTGTTTTTCCTTCTTTTTTGTGAGCCTTATTCTCCTTCTCTTTTATGTTGATTCAGATTTTTCCTCCTCCTCCTTCTTCTCCGATGGAATTTAAGAAAACACGATCTCGTTCTTTGAGTATATATTTTTTTGTTGCTGTCTTTTGGGTTGAGATGCCAGAAAAAAAAATCGGGTGTAATGCAGAAGAGAAATCAAAAAGAGCGTTAAAGGTGGAAGGTTGTTTATGAGAATCAGATGGTAAGGTTGTTGCATTTGATATTTACATGCAAAAGGAAGAAGAAATCATGCATGTTTTAACATAACGGCAATTTAATGTGCTACGCTAATCTGTCCTAAAGGAGGTTTTTTGTCACATTGACGGGTTTTACTAAATTTGGATCGGTTAAAGGAATAAACTCTAAACAATCCGAGCATGTTATATTTTTATGAGCTAAATTTGGCCCTCCTACGCCTAATATATAAGAGAACATTTAGCATGGTTGTACATGTGATTTTAGTAGTAATATTCTATAATTTCACCAACCTCTTATATATTCCAAGTAATATTCTAAATTGGTTGTGTTTGAATCTTACGCTATTTTAACCTTATTATGATTTATCTTTTCTTTATATTATACTCTTTACTTTTGTTCTCTTCTTATTTGTAGATGGAAATAGAACCACAACAATGCTGATATATTATTATTTATTGTCTTCATTTTTATTTTATTTTACTCGTATCTTGAGCTATTTAAGAATTATAAATTACAAACAAACTTCAATTTATTTAATTTGATTTAGAGGGTGTTTGGATGGGCTTTTAAGCTTGTCAAATAAGCTTTTAAGACATTTCTATCTTGTTTTGGTGTTTGTGTATTGGCGGAAAAATAGACTCGCCACGTGAAAAAATAACTTTGCCCGAATTTCTATTATTTGATTTGACCACACAAACTATTGTTTGGTTAAAGAAATTAGTTCCATTACTGGAAAATCTTGTAACCCTTTTACTTTTCATTTACATATTTTATCTTAAGTAACAAATCGGGCACTAGTGAAATTGTTCAACAAGAAAGAACTCTTCTACACCTCACACTCACACATATGCCACAACGTTCACGAGAAAATTCATCTATCAGATCTGCTAATCGTAACGTTGGACAACAATAATATGAGGAACGGTCAAATGAGCAAGATAACCTGAAGCAATTTATCAAGCAGCAGATTAGTGAAGCTTTGCGTGCTTTTGTAAATGGTTTACCAAGTGTTGTTCAAGCGGCTCCACCACCAGTTAACACAACTGTGAAAAACCCTCATTCAAGACTCGAAAACTTAGGAAGTTGGGAAATACCAAATGCTTCTGGAGCCGGAGTGTCAGGTACGCAAAATAATTCTAATTTACAAAGTCTAGTAATAACCTTGCAGAAACAGCTTAAGGAACAAAACAACGAATATAACAGATACCGAGAGTAATGCTTGTGATTAAAGGAGTGGATATTGACAAGTATTGACAGCAACCATGGAAGCCAAGTGCAGCACAGTCAAGATGCCCGATATTCCCAAGTATGATGGGACTACTAACCCACAAGCTCACGTCACTGCATTTACTACAAGAGTCAAGGGCAACGATTTAACCAAGAAAGAAATCGAATCAATGTTGGTCAAAATTTTTGGTGAAACCTTTACGAAGGGAACACTAATATGGTATTCTCTCTTACCTGAAAATGCAATTGACTTTTTTGCTGAGATTGTATATTTATTCATAAAAGCACATTCGGGAGCTCATAAATTAGAGAAAATAATGAAAGATACCTTCAAGGTAAATCAAGGGATTATGGAATTTCTCAGAGAATTTGTGGATCGATTTCAGCGAAGAAGAATGATGTTACCTCGTGTACCTGATAATTGAAAAGCAATTGTATTTGCAAGCAACTTGAATGAGAGCAGTTCATAAGCCATGAGAAGGTTAAAGGAAATATTACAGGAATTTCTTGCAACTACTTGGAATGATATTTATAACACATACAGTACAAAGTTACAAATAGAAGAAAATGTGGTGTCCCAACCAAAAGTGTAGGAGAAGTTCGGACATAGTCGCTCAGAATTAGAAAGGAGATCCGGAATAAATAGGTACGAGCCTTACATGGGACCTTCGGGACGACATCTTAGGTCAAAACTAAAACAGGAATGGTTTGATAAGAGATCAAGGCAGGAATAGGCAAGTTCTTCTTCTCGATTTGGAAAGGAACGACATATAACAAGGACAACAATCAAAAGTTACGATAAAAAATAGGATATTACAATTCCAATGTTAGTACTTTCAAGTTAGTATCTGTGTTAAGAGCTATGGGTGATAAGGTGCGATAGCCAAAAGAGATGAGATCGGATACCACCAAAAGAGGTCATAAATTTTGGTGTGAATTTCATAATGATCATGGTCACAGAACAACAGATTGCAGGATCCTACAAGCAGAGGTTGATTATTTACTGAAAAAATGTTATCTCACTGATCTATTTAGTGAAAAAGAAAATAGTCTTATATAAAAGTAGGAAAGAATCACCAAAGCCCCCATCGCCAAAAAGGACGGTGAATGTTATAACCGGAAATAAGGAGTTCACAGACTTACATACATGACATCAAAAAGAACAGCCAAGATCTCAGTGACCCATAGAATGCGGATTCGGCAAGTCTTGGAAGGAGAGAGCATTACATTTGACGATAAGGATGCAGATGGCTTATTCATCCCTCATAATGATGCGCTAATAATATCTTTACTTGTTCATGATATTAACGTCAAGTGAGTTTTGATTGATACAGATAGTTCTATGAATATCATATTATAAAGAGTGGTGAATGAGATGCGAGCGATTGATCATGTAATACCCAAGGCTCGATCTTTGTCTGGATTCGACAATTCAAGTGTTATAGCAAAGAGAGATATTATGTTATCAACATTCACCGATGGTGTCGTGAAAGACACCAAATTTCAAGTAGTGGATGCAGACATGGCTTATAACATAATTTTAGGAAGGCCATGGATCCATGAAATGGACATGGTGCCATCAATATTACATCGGGTTATCAAATTTCTATCACAATGGGGAATTCGTCAGATCAGGGGAGATCAGCAAGCGGCATGAGAAACCAACGCAGGTTTTGTGGAAAGAGGAACATCCAAAGACAGAGATGAAAAACATCAATTACAATGTCCAGCTGAGGAGAATTTATTTTCTACCTCAACTAAAAGTGCAAAGAATGAGAAGATATAGATG
This sequence comes from Nicotiana paniculata, assembly GCA_005239505.1. Lineage (NCBI taxonomy): Eukaryota > Viridiplantae > Streptophyta > Magnoliopsida > Solanales > Solanaceae > Nicotiana > Nicotiana paniculata. The sequence goes on from MDKI01127217.1 coordinate 148,260, forward strand.
CGAGGCCCGATGTAATCCAAGAACCGGAGGAGAAATAGACAACTAAAACATCTACATAAGAACTCGAAGCCTTTGTATTATTCGATCATTGGCCCAAAAAAAGTCTATGTTGGGACAAAATTTAGCCCGGCCATATCCAGACTAATACCAATCCAAGCCATTTCATGAATAAAATATGAAAAATTAACCAACCAATAAAACCACTTGTTACAAATAAGATCTTGATGTTACTGATGCGTGGCTAGAATTCATGGTTTAACACGTTATGTGCCTTACATTTTATGTGCGTTAATGATAAAAAATCACTTTTTATGTGCATAATGGAGTCTATTTCATGTGTAGGTGCATTGGAGATGGAAACCGAGCTAAATGGATGCATGAACGTCGAAAGTACGCCAAGAGTCGAAAACGAGTGACCTGGGCTATAGCCGGGCGTTTTGGACTTAAAGTCAGGCCAACCCGGGCGTTAGTGGGGCGTTTGGACCCTAAATCCAGGCTGACCCTGGCGTTAGTGGGGTGTTTGGCCCCTAACGCCAGGTCTTCCCTTTCTTTAAGGGGGCGTTTGAGCCCAAACGCCTTGGTCCCGAGGTCCGGTCAATTCCGAGTTTTAAAGAGTTTTAAGTGTTTCCCGGTTGGAAT
>ML308322.1:0-15584 GCA_005239505.1 Nicotiana paniculata
GGAATTCTTAAGATTTGCTTAACTGCTTTGACTGGAGTGTCGTGATAGATCCAACCCTGAGTGGGTTATGTGCCATGTGTGTGTGAGGTTTGTATGCTATTCTATGCATTGCATTTAATGTCTAGAACTTGCCCCGTGTGTGTGCAAAGCGAAATAAAAGTTTTTTTCAGTCTTGGAAGTGATATAGGCTTTGTTGAGCCAGCTATCTATATTTTACCCACCTAATTGTTATGTATCGTAGTTAACCCCGTTGAGCCTATAATCATGTTTCTTTGGCAACCACATTACAAGCTATACCCCTTTGTTTGAATCGATCATATATTTGAACCTTGTCACCTCTCATAACACTGGACATGCGATGAAATATGGAAAAATTAAAGTTTGGGGTGGTAGGTTGATTTGTGAGGGGAATAATTGAAATACGAAGAAAAATGCACTGTTTTGAAAAGTAAGAGTCACCTGAGAAAAAAAAGAAGAGAAAACGAAAAAAAAATAGAAAATAAATAATTGTATTGTTGTGAAAGAAAAATATATATGTGGTGACTCTTAATGTAATTGTGCTTAAAGAAGTATGGGGTAATAACATNTTCCTATGTTCTTAAATTTCATTGTGTGTGGAACTAACTCTTGAATTTGGTGAGGGCACATGATTCATAAAAGAAAGGTAATGTTGTTGACATCTATGTTAGAGTAGTTAGTGAATTGTGAATAAAGCATGGTATTTGTGAGTCGATTATTGTAGCGAGGATGTCACACCTTTGTGCTTGAACAGTTTTAAATATTCTTGGTATAACGTGTTAAGGGATTTGCTTAATAAGTTGTGTACATGAGTATAGTTTGATTGCTCGAGGACGAGCAAATGTTTAAGTGTGGGGTATTTATGCGTGGCTAGAATTCATAGTTTAACATGTTATATGCCCTACATTTTATGTGCGTTAATGATAAAATTACACTTTTATGTGCATAATAGAGTCTATTTCATGTGTAGGTGAATTGGAGATGGCAGCCGAGCTAAAGGGATGCAAATATATCGAAAATACGCTCAAGAAGCGAGGAGGAGTGCACCGGGCTATAGCCGGGTTTTTGAGCCCAAACGCCTGACCCTGCATGGTGTTAGCCAGGCGTTACAGCCCAAACGCCTGCCTTAGCCTGGCGTTATCCAGGCGCCAGAGCCCAAACGCCAGGCCCCTATTCCAGCTAAATTCGAGTTTTGAAGAGTTTAAGTGTTTCCCGATTGGAATAGAAGTCTCCAAAACACAACTTGAAAAGAAATTTCGAAGAGAGGAAGCCATTGAAGAGAAGTAAAAACATCGATTTGTACAGCTTTTACTCATTACTTTGCAGTTTAATTATGCAAATTATTTTGGATTTGATTCTTATGAACATGTTTAGCTAATTTCTTTAATCTAGGGTTTTGGTAGAACCCGTTGGGGGGATGAACTTATTGTGTTATTAATATAGTTCTAATTGGTTGATTAATATCTATTTGTTCAACTACGTTCTTGTTATAGTTAATGGAATGGCCATCAATTAGTTGTTCCTATTTATTATGTATCTACTTGAGACAGAGTGCATATTTAGGTAGTTATTTGAATAACATCACTCCCGGAGAAAGATGATCCTCGGAGAGTTTGAAGTCGTGGTGATCTGCTGGATTAAGAACTACAGAGAATGATATTGAATTGAGGCAGCAATTAGGCAGTTTACGATGAAGGAAGACATGTGAGAAGTGTTAGGGGGCGGCTAAATTTCTAAAAGTCCAGGCGTAAGGAAATGAGGTTAGGTATTGCCTAAAGGAATGAGTTTAACCAAAGTGGGGGAGCGACATCATAGTGGTGAATTAGAGGATATTGTAGCGCATTTAGTAGATGTCCATGAGGAGCAGACGGACTGGTAAAGTTGGTGAACGGGAACCGGCTTAGGATGGGATATTGATGTTGTAGAGGGTGTGCAGTACGACATCGTTGGAAGGTGTCAGTTGGTGATTTGCATAGGTGGGTTATCTCCTGTGAGTAGGTTAGCGGTCGTGTAGTTGGAATGTTTCTGTGAGGGATTCTAGTGGCTATTCGGTAGGAGGCAGAATGGGCGAAGGATGCTATAGAATCTGTGTATTTAAGGAATGCTGACAGGAGAATTCGGAAGAATGGGGCGGATTGGTCGAGCAGGATTATGTTAACAACGGAGAAAGAATTTCAGCAAGGTCTAGAGTGGTGAAAGGAGTAGCTTCGGTCTAAGTGGGGGAGTCCCACCATCTACAATTGGGTTGTAGGATTTTTCTTCTCATGGGGTTGCGGATTTTCGGCATATTGGCAAGTTATTTCAGCTAAGGGAAAGGAGTAAAATGGTAATTGTGCATGTGATTTGATAAATGTGTGCAAGAGTTGGTCCTGTTCGACCAGGGTTAGGCTTTGAAAGATTCAGAATTTATGCTTAAGGCATAGGCGAGTTGTAAGGGTAGTGACTCAGTCACGTGTTTCATTAAAAAGGGTGTTATGTGCTGGAAAAGCCTTGGAGTTGATTGTATTCTGGGCCAGTCAGAGTGGGTGACTCTCAATAGTGGTCCTAGTGAATTCAAAAGTTAAGAATGCGACCTTTAAGGGTTTCAGGCAGCAGTATGATAAAGAGACGAGCTTTTGCAGTATAACTTCTGGGAAAAGGGAAGGTGGTTGAAATGGTGCATGTACATCAGTGATCAGTTTCGTCAGTGTAATTAAAGCATGCATGTGGTTTGTGCATATGTGTGTGGGTCTTGTCGGCCGTCGTAATAGATTTCATTTGGGAGCATTCGAGAGCTATAGCCTGTCAGGTGTAGGCGGATCCCGGAAGCTTTATGGTGGTTCAGATCACTGCTTAAGGATTTTCATGTTGGGTGATTGTGGGAATTCACTTGAGTGTTGTTATTGTTCTCTTGAATTGAGGTAATTAAGACGTTTCCATATGACGAAGTGTTCACCCTATTGGTGGTTCAGAAGTTATGATGGAATTCTGGAGCTATCTTATATTGGCATGTTAGGTGCGGTAAGCAGTATGTAACTGGAAGTAAAGAATCGAGATTGCCGTTTGGTGTTAACAAGGATGTCATGAGCTCGGATGAGCAATAAAAAGTGATTTGAAAGTCCAGAGTAAGCTGGTGTTATATTCAGTGTCAGCTGAGATCGATATTCGGTGAAAAGGGCTTTGTACCCTGGTCATGGGTTCTTGATGTGTCTTGCGACATTAGTGTGGTCGGTGGTATGGATGTGCTGACTTGTTACCTCGTGGAAGGTCGTGGGAGCGTGACCACGGGAAAATTGTATAAGTGTGACATGTAGTCACCTGATTGATTGAAGATTTAGACCAAGTATAATGAAGTGCAATATTGCTTGTTTGAGAATTTATGCGTGGAGGGCGTTCCGTTCATTCGGTTGTGGATTATGGGGTGTTTGTCCCGGCTATGATGGTTGTTCTTGCGTATTATAAGAGGAAGTGGGTTAATATGGACCCAGGTAAGGCTATCAGCCTAGTTCATTGCGAGCAGAATCGACTTGAAGTGTATGAATGGATTTAAACAGGATTATGGGCTTCATGTGAGGCAGATGTGTTCATTTCAGTATAGCGCTCCTCAATGAGGGTTGTTGGAATATCAGGTGTTGATCCTTCTTCGTCAAATTCATGTGATATTATGATTGCACTGTGTGAGTTGTGAAACGGCTTGATAATTTCCTATGTGTTGAGATCGCGCGTATTGATGATGCTATGTGAGCAGGATAGCTCTTGATATCTAGAGTGTATATATATATATATATATATATATATATANTTCGTAGAATTTTGGTTGTTAAGGTTCAGGGAATGTCATGGTGGCTAGATGATGAATTATACGGTGCATGGTGCTAGTTCAGCAAAGGTATGCAGTCGTGTTCTGTTATATCGTGTGGTAGTTGATACGGTGTTTATATATTGGAACTAGTCCTGGTAGATAAATTTCAGGTGTTGGAACTGGGTTCTGAGCTTATTGTCTGGATAAAAGAGGATATCTTCAGATTTGATCAAGCTAATGTACTCAGCTGGGTTGTGGTGGAACAGGCAGGTGTGCGAGGTGTTAAATAGTGATTTCAGATAACTCCAGAGCAGTTCCTAGCACGTTCGAGGACGAACGTTTATTTAAGTAGGGAGAATGTAACGACCCGACCGGTCGTTTTGAGCTCTAGCGCGTCATTCAGCGATTTGAAGTCATAAGCAGTTCCATTTCAGGTATTATGACTCGTGGGCATGGTCAGAGTTGAATTTCGGGAAGTTCAGAGCCAAATTGGCAAGAAAATTCTCATTTCAGAAGCCTTAAGTTGGAGAAATTGACTAAGATTGGAATTCTGAGTAAACGAACTCCGCATCGGGGTTTGAAAATTCTTGCAGGTTCGTATGATGATTTCGAACTTGGGCGTATGTCCGGATCGGGTTTTGGATAACCCGGGAGTGTTTCGGCGTATATTGTGAAAGTCAGCATTTTTGAAGAAATTTCCTAAGTTTGGCTTAAAGCGCATTTCAGTGATATTGATGTCCGTTTGGGATTCCGAGCCCGGGAGCAGCTCGGTATGGTGATTCTAGAGTTGGGAGCGCGATCGGAAGTGAATTCGGATGTCTGTAGGTCATTTTGAAGTCATTTGGTTAAAGATAGAAATTTAAAGGTTTTTGAGAAATTCGACCGGAAGTGGAAATTTTGATATCGGGGTCGGAATGCGGTTCCGGAAGTTGGAGCAAGTCTGTAATGTCAAATATGATGTGCAAAATTTGAGGTCAATCGGACGTGATTTGATAGGTTTTGACATCGAATGTGGAAGTGTGAAATTTCAAAGTTCATAAAGTTTGAGCTTTAGTGCGATTCGCGATTTCGGATTTGAAGCCTCGAGCAAGTCTCTGGGATGTTATGAGACTGAGTCGTGTGATTGGACGGGATCCCGGGGGCCTCGGGTGTGTTTCGGGTCATTTTTGAGTGATTTGCTGTTGCTGTTTGCTGGTGCATCTGGTGTGAAATACGATCATGGCCAATGTTGTGCGATCGCGAAGAAGGAAATTTGAAGGTTGGATTTTTGGCATGTGTGATCGCATGAAGGGGTGTGCGATCGCACAGTGCACCTGGGGGCTGCTGGGTTGGCATGTGCGAACGCATGGTTGAAGCTGCGATCACAGAGAAGGAATTTGGAGGGAGCTGGAAAAGGCCTGTGCGATCGTAGGCATGCTTGTGCAAACGCACAGAAGGATTCAAGCGGGCAGCAAGTTTGGCCTATGCGATCGCAAAGGCCTTCATACGATCGCATAGAGGGACAGTGCTGGGTAGTGTTCTATTTTAAACGGGTTTTTGCCATTTCTCTCATATATTTCTCATGGTTGGGGCGATTTTGGAGGATTTCAAAGGGTGATTTTCATCAAGCATCAATAGGTAAGTGATTCCTTCTCATCTCAAATTAAATACAACATATATGCATGGATTAAAATATGAAAATTGTGGAAAAATTGAGAATTTTGAAGAAAACCTAGAAATTTGATAATTTGGATTTTAGACGAATTGAGCATAAATATTTGAGTAAATTGTATATATGAACTAGTAAAACTATGGGTAGAGTTTATCTTCGAGAAATTTCGAAATCCGAGCACGTGGGCCCTAGGGCATTTTGGTCAATTCACTGAGCGGAGTTGGGAATTATATAATCTGGATTGTTGAAAATATTAGAGTATATTTTCATTGGTTTGTCGTTATTTGGATAGTTTTTGGGGCGTTGTGCGTCCATTGGAGTCTTCGGAAGGGCTTGGAAGCCGGTTATGGAATTTCGGAGCGAGGTAAGTCTCTTTTCTAACTTTGTGAGGGGGAATTGACCCCATAGGTGAACTAAATGAATACATGCTATTATTTGTTGGGGCTACGTACGCACGAGGTGACGGGAGTCTGTGCGTAGCTACTATTATGCCATGTCCGGGTAGTCTAGGAGCCACTATCATGCTTTACTTGTTGTACTTGTGACCTTGTCAGTAGAATATCATGTGATGCTTTCAGTTAATATCTAAATCTCTGAGAATGATAGAGTTTACTTTTCTTAATCACCTAGAAGGAGAATTGATTCTTCCTTGGATAATTGTGTTTCGGATAAATCTATAGAGTTTGGAACACTGTTGAAATTGGCAAGTAAATCTCCAGAAATGTTTTAAATACTATTCTCATGTTTATTAAAAGGAGAATTTTATCACTACATAGAACATCTAGCTTTCCTGATAAAAATGTTGTTTTTCTGGGATGAATATGTGTAACTTTGGGTGCCTGGGTCGCATGTATGATTTGCGAGCAGGATGACCATGTATTTATGTATATTTATACGGGACCCTAGTCACAGGTATGATTCGCGAGCGGGGTAGCCCTTGTATTATATTAACCGCGTCGCATATTCGATTCGCGAGTGGGGCAGATAGATGCATCTATGGTTCGGACCGTTCGACCCTCGGCAATGCACATTTTATTATTGTTGGTCCGCGTCGTTCGACCATTGGCATCTTCTTGCGCATGATAATTGCTGTGTATTTCCTGTACTTATTACTATTTATTGGCCTAAGATATTGAAAAATTGCCAACTGAAATGACGAAGATTTAATGTTTTAAATATGAAAGAAGTTGATATTTCTTATCCCTGATTATTATTAAATTTGCCTATGATACTCATGCTTAGCATCTCACTTGAATATACTAAATTGACCTCTAGAAACTGTCTAATTCGACCTCTCGTCACTACCTCTCTATGGTTAGGCGTGCGACATACTGAGTACACGTTATATCGTACTCATACTACACTTGTTGTGCATTTTTATTGCACAGGTACTTTCATAGTGATGTGACTAATTTGGAGACTTAGGCGAGCTGCATCATCCGGAGGTGATCCGCAGCTGACAGAATCTCCCTCATGTTGTATTTATTTTCATTATAAATTCCTTGTCCAATTTGTATTTCGGACAAGCTTTGTAGTATTTGTGAAATTCATAGAATTTGCTCTTGCACTTGTGACACCGTGTACTGGGATGTGTTTGGGATGTATTTTATAAAAATGGAAAACTATCATATTTAATTAAAGGATTTTTGTTTAGTTATTACGTAATAAGTTAAAGGTAATGATTTCAAAAATGTTAAAACAGGAATGTATTTCAACTAATTAATGATTGGCTTGCCTGACGATGGTGTCCGGTGCCATCACGACCTTAATAGATTTTGGGTCGTGAAAACTTGGTATCAGAGCTCTAGGTTCCCTTAGGTCTCACGAGTCATGAGCAAGTCTAGTAGAGTCTTGCGGATCAGTACGGAGACGTCTATACTTATCTTCGAGAGGTTACAGGGCTGTTAGGAGTACTTCCCTCCTTGATTCCTCATCGTGCGATTTGATTCCTTTAAGGCTTATGCCTATGCTTCTTCCTCCTCAATCTTATACGTCGCGAAGCGCTTGCTATGAATCAGGAATTTGAGGAATTGAAATGGTGCTACGGATATGATACGAGATGTTTTCCATGTGTAATTGGTTAGGTCTTGGATTGATAAAGTAGTAAGATTTGGTGTCTTCAAGTAAGGTGGGATATTCACCTGTGATTTGATATCGTCGTCATTGATCGGATGGAATGTGTTAAGTCTGTCGGTGCTATGGGTTCTTTGGTTGCATTGGGTCATAGTGTTGTGAAGTAGTATTGAAGAAGCGATTGTCAGAGATCGTGGTGCGTGGTGGTCCAGGACTGAATAGTTATTTCTAATGAAGGCAGCTCGAGAAAGATGATCCTCGGAGAGTTTGAAGTCGTGGTGATCTGCTGTATTAAGAACTACATAGAATGATATTGAATTGAGGAAGCAATTGGGCAGCTCACGATGAAGGAAGACATGTGAGAAGTGTCAGGCGGCGGCTAAATTTCTAAAAGGCCAGGCGTAAGGAAAGGAGGTCAGGTAGTACCTAAAATAATGAGGTAAACCAAAGTGGGGGAGCGGCAGCATAATGGTGAATTAGAGGATATTGTAGCACATTTAGTAGATGTCCATGAGGAGCGGACGGACTGGTAAAGTTGGTGAATGGGAACAGGCTTAGGATGGGATATCGATGTTGTAGAGGGTGTGCAGTACGGCGTCGTTGGAAGGTGTTAGTTGGTGATTTCCATAGGTGGGTTATCTCCTGTGAGTAGGTTAGAGGTCGTGCGGTTTGCAAGTTTCTGTGAGGAATCCTAGTGGTTATTCGGTAGGAGGCAGAATGGGCGAAGGATGCCACAGAAATCTGAGTATTTAGGGAATGCTGACAGGAGAATTCAGAAGAACGGGGCGGATTGGTCGAGCAGGATCATGTTAACAAAAGAGAAAGGATCTCAGCAGGGTCTAGAGTGGTTCAAGTAGTAGCTTCGGGCTAAGTAGGGGAGTCCCACCATCTGCAGTTGGGTTGTAGGATTTTTCTTCTCATGAGGTTGTAGATTGTCGGCATATTGGCAAGTTATTTCAGCTAAGGGAAAGGAGTAAAATGGTAATTGTGCATGTGATTTGATAAATGTGTGCAAGAGTTGGACCTGTTAGACCAGGGTTAGGCTTTGAAAGATTCAGAATTTATGCTTAAGGCATAGGCGAGTTGTAAGGGTAGTGACTCAGTCACGTGCTTCATTAAAAAGGGTGTTCGTGTGCTAGAAGAGCCTTGGAGTTGATTGTATTCGGGGCCAGTCAGAGGGGGTGACTCTCAATAGTGGTCCTAGTGAATTCAAAAGTTAAGAATGCGGCCTTTAAGGGTTTCAGACAGCAGTATGATTAAGAGACGAGCTTTTGCAGTATAATTTCTGGGAAAAGGGAAGGTGGTTGAAATGGTGCATGTACATCAGTGATCAGTTTCGTCAGTGTAATTAAAGCATGCATGTGGTTTGTGCAGATGTGTGTGGGGATTGTCGGCCGTCATAATAGATTTCATTTGGGAGTATTCGAGTGCTATGGCCTGTCAGGTGTAGGCGGATCCCGGAATCTTTATGGTGGTTCAGACCACTACTTAAGGATTTGCATGTTGGGTGATTGTGGGAATTCACTTGAGTGTTGTTATTGGTCTCATGAATTGAGGTAAGTAAGAGGTTTCCATATGACGAAGTGTTCACCCTATTAGTTGTTCAAAAGTTATGATGGAATTCTGGCGCTATCTCATATTGGCATGTTAGGTGCGGTAAGCAGTATGTAACTGGAAGTAAAGAATTGACATTGCGGTTCGGTGTTAACAAGGATGTCATGAGCTCGGATGAGAAATAAAAAGCGATTTGGAAGTCCAGAGTAAGTTGGTGTTATCTTCAGTGTCACCTGAGATCGATATTCGGTGAAAGGGGCTTTGTACCCTGGTCATGGGTTCTTGATGTGTCTTGCGGCATTAGTGTGGTCGGTGTTATGGATGTGCAGACTTGTTACCTCGTGGAAGGTCGTGGGAGCGTGACCACGGGAAAATTGTATAAGTGTGACAGGTAGTCACTTGATTGATTGAAGATTTAGACCAAGTATAAGGAAGTGCAATATTGCTTGTTTGAGAATTTATGCCTGGAGGGCGGCGTTCGTCCATTCGGTTGTGGATTATGGGGTGTTTGTCCCGGCTATGATGGTTGTTCTTGCATATTATGAGAGTAAGTGGGTTAATATGGATCCAGGTAAGGCTATCAGCCTAGTTCATTGCGAGCAGAATCGGCTTGAAGTGTATGAATGGATTTAAACAGAATTATGGGCTTCATGTGAGGCAAATGTGTTCATTTCAGTATAGCGCTCCTCAAAGAGGGGTGTTGGAATATCAGGTGTTGTTCCTTCTTCGTCAAATTCATGTGATATTATGATTGCGTCGTGTGATGTGAAACGACTTGATAAATTCCTATGTGTTGAGGTCCCGCGTATTGATGATGTTATTTGGGCAGGATAGCTCTTGAGATCCAGAGTATATATATATATATATATCACACCTCAGTTGTGCTTGAGTTTTGTAGCATATGGCTTTATCCGTCTCTCTAGGATGGTATTATGCACTTAGCGTGCTTATGATTGATATTCAGTATTTTGTGATAGTGTGCAATTCAGCTCCGTGTATATTTCCTTATGTGAATTTTTTGATGGGATCGGGTGGCACACTGCCACGGGTATGTTATTTGGATCGGGTTGCACGCCGCAACAGTGTGATGATGAGTAAGGTTCCTATATTTATTTTTCTTGTGTTTTACTTTCTATTTTTCGAGAAGAGTTCATAATAAGTTGCGTGAGTAGGGTAGTCTTTTCCTGAGTCATTTCTTTGTGTATCATGTTCGAGTTATGGCCTATTGGCGCGTTGTGGTATCATGTGAGACTGTTGGTCATGTTTGGGGTGATTTTTTGTATGAGCAGTTCATCCTGGGTGAGACGAGATTATCAGATCAGGGATCAGTGTGATAAGGTTATGTGAAGTGTATGTTAAAGGACAAATACCACTATTCGGTTCATAATGAGGTGATGATTCTAGTCAAAAGGAGATATTCAATGATTTGTTAACTCGACAGTTGATTATAAATTTCTACACATCTCCTCCGTTGTGGTGGTATCGTCAGCATTTTAGCAAGATGTATGTATATATATTATAAGGTACATTGGGAGCATCAGATTCGTAGAATTTTGGCTATTAAGGTTCAGGGAATGTCATGGTGGCTTGATGATGAATTATGTGGTGCATGGTGCTAGTTCAGCAAAGGTATGCAATCGTGTTCTGGTATATCGTGTGGTGGTTGATACGGTGTTTATACATTGGAACTAAGCCTGGCAGAGAAATTTCAGGTGTTGGAACTGGATTCTGAGCTTATTGTCTGGATAAAAGAGGATATCTTCAGATTTGATCAAGCTAATGTACTCACCTGGGTTATGGTGGCATGGGCAGGTGCGCGAGGTGTTAAATAGTGATTTCAGATAACTACAGAGCAGTTCCTAGCACGTTCGAGGATGAACGTCTATTTAAGTGGGGCAGAATGTAACGACCTGACCTGTCGTTTTGAGCTCTAGCGCGTCGTTCAGCTGTTTGAAGTCATGAGTAACTCCATTTCAGGTATTATGGCTCGTGGACATGGTTGGAGTTGAATTTCGGGAAGTTCTAAGCGAAATTGGAAAGAAAATTCTCATTTCAGAAGCCTTAAGTTGGAGAAATTAACTAAGATTGGAACTCTGAGTAAACGACCTCCGAATCGGGGTTTCAAGGTTCCTGCATGTTTGTATGATGATTTCGAACTTGGGCATATGTCCGTATCGGGTTTTAGATAACCCGGGAGTGTTTCGGCGTATAATGTGGAAGTCAGCATTTTTGAAGAAATTTCCTAAGTTTGGCTTGAAGCGCATTTCAGTGATATTGATGTCCGTTTGGAATTTCGAGCCAGGGACTAACTACATATGGTGGTTCTGGAGTTGGGAGCGCGATCGAAGTGAATTCGGATGTCTGTAGGTCATTTTGAAGTCATTTGGCTAAAGATAGAAATTTGAAGGTTTTTGAGAAATCCGACCGGAAGTGAAAATTTTATATCGGGCTCGGAATGCGATTCCGGAAATGACTTCTCTGCAAAATTTGAGGTCAATCAGACTTGATTTGATAGGTTTCAGCATCGAATGTGGAGTTTGAAATTTCAAAAGTTCATAAAGTTTGAATTTTAGTGCGATTCATGATTTCGGCGTTGTTCAATGTGATTTGAAGACTCGAGCAAGTCCGTGGGATGTTATGGGACCGAGTCGTGTGATTGGACAGGGTCCCGGGGGCCTTGGGTGTGTTTCGGGGTGGTTTCGGGTCATTTTTGAGTGATTTGCTGCTGCTGTTTGCTGGTGCATCTGGTGTGAAATGCAATCGCGGCCATTGTTGTGCGGTCACGAAAAAGGAAATTTGACGATTGGATTTTTGGTCTGTGCGATCGCATGAAGGGGTGTGCGATCGCACAGTGCACCTGGGGGCTGCTGGGTTGGCCTGTGTGAACGCACGGTTGGAGGGAGCTAGAAAAGGCCTGTGCGATCGCAGGCATGCTTGTGCGAACGCACAGAAGGATTCAAAGGGGCAGCAAGTTTGGCCTATGCGATCGCAAAGGCCTTCATGCGATCGCATAGAGGGGCAGTGCTGCACAGTTGTCTATTTTAAACGGGTTTTTGCCATTTCTCTAATATATTTCTCATGGTTGGGGCGATTTTGGAGGATTTCAAAGGGTGATTTTCATCAAGTATCAATAGGTAAGTGATTCCTTCTCATCTCAAGTTAAATACAAGGTATATGCATGGATTAGAACATGAAAATTGTGGAAAAATTGGGAATTTTGAAGAAAACCTAGAAATTTGATAATTTAGATTTTAGCCACGAATTAAACATGAATATTTGAGTAAATTGTATATTTGAACTAGTAAAGATATGTGTAGAGTTTATCTTCGAGAAATTTCGAAAACCGAGCACGTGGGCCCGAGGGCATTTTGGTCAATTCACTGAGCGGAGTTGGGAGTTATATCATTTGAATTGGTGCAAATATTAGAGTATATTTTCATTGGTTTGTCGTTATTTGGATAGTTTTGGGGCATTGTGCATCCATTGGAGTCGTCGGAAGGGTTTGGAAGCCGGTTATGGAATTTCGGAACGAGGTAAGTCTCCTTTCTAACTTTGTTAGGGGGAATTGTCCCCATAGGTGAACTAAATGAATACATGAAATTATTTGTGGGGGATACATACGCACGAGGTGACAGGAGTCCGTGCGTAGCTACTATTATGCCATGTCCTGGTAGTCTAGGAGCCACTAGAATGCTTTACTTGTTATACTTGTGACCTTGTCAATAGAATATCATGTGATGCTTTCAATTAGTATCTAAATCTTTGAGAAGGATAGAGTTTACTTTTCTTAATCACCTAGAAGGAGAATTGATTCTTCCTTGGATAATTGTGCTTCGGATAAATCTATAGAGTTTGGAACCCTGTCGAAATTGGCAACTAAATCTCCAGAAAGGTTTTAAATACTATTCTCATGTTTATTAAAAGGAGAATTTTATCACTACATTGAACATCTAGCTTTCCTGATAAAAATGTGGTTTTTCTGGGGTGAATATGTGTAACTTTGGGTGCCTGAGTCACATGTATGATTCGCGAGCAGGATGACCATGTATTTATGTATATTTATATGGGGACCCGAGTCGTAGTATGATTCGCGAGCGGGGTAGCCCTAGTATTATGTTAATTGCGTCGCATGTTTGATTCGCGAGCGGGGCAGATAGATGAATCTATGGTTCGGGTCGTTCGACCCTCGGTAGTGCATATTTTATTATTGTTGGTCCGCGCCGTTTGACCTTCGGCATCTTCTTGCGCATGATAATTGCTACGTATTTCCTGTAATTATTACTGTTTATTGGCCTAAGAAGTTAAAAAATTGCCAACTGAAATGACGAAGATTTAATGTGTTAAATGTGAAAGAAGTTGATATTTCTTATCCCTGATTATTATTAAATTTGGCTATGATAATCATGATTAGCATCTCACTTGAATATACTAAATTGACCTCTAGCAACTGTCTAATTCGATCTCTTGTCACTACCTCTCTGAGGTTAGGCGGGCGACATACTGAGTACACGTTATATCGTACTCATACTACACTTGCTGTGCATTTTTGTTGCACAGATACTTCTATAGCGATATGGATGATTTGGAGACTTAGGCGAGCTGCATCATTCGGAGGCGATCCGCAGCTGACAGAGTCTCCCTCATATTGTATTTATTTTCATTATAAATTCCTTGTCCAATTTGTATTTCGGACAAGCTTTGTAGTATTTGTGAAAATCTTTGAATTTGCTCATGCACTTATGACACCGGGTTCTAGGATGTGTTTGAGATGTATTTTATAAAAATGGAATATTAAATTGTCGTATTTACTTAACGGATTTTTTTTTAGTCATTACATAATAAGTTAAAGATAATGATTTCAAAAATGTTAAAACAGGAATGTATTTCAACTAATTAATGATTGGCTTGCCTGACAATGGTGTCCGGCGCTATCACGGCCTTAATAGATTTTGGATAGTTACACAGTCTACGCTAAAATACTCTACATTTTACTACGCTAAAAGGCTCTACATTTTACTACGCTAAAAGATCGACATTTTACTACGCTAATAAATAATCTAAACTAAATGTAAACAACAAATACATTTTAATCACATAACATTCACGAAAATACATATAAAATAGTAAAGATATTAATTAACATTTTTAGTTTCCAATATAACATACTAGTTTCGGAATACTAGTTTCCAGTATAACATACTAATTTCGAAAATAAAACACAAAACGTTATGGAAACACATCCAAGCCAACTAATATGCATTATTATATGAGTTTCGGCATAAACTAAATCGGAATACCTCAATTTATGTAAATCGGAAAGTGGAGAAGTTGAAAATTTAAGTCCAAAACGAAGAAACCACAACAATATAATGCTTTGCTAGGGTNGGGGGGGGGGATTTTAAAAATGGTTCTGTCGTTTGGTGAAGAAGGTGAGTATACAATAACAGGTATAGCGCAATTATTTCATGCGCTATACCTTTCCGTCAGGCGGTGTCAGCATAGTACAGTTATTACATGCGCTATACATGTATAACACGGTAATAAATCGCGCTATACATTAACGGCTATAACACCGTTAATGTATAGCGCGGTTTATTACCGCATTATATATATTTTGGTCACTTTTTTTTTTACACCTATTAACATCACACTAGTCCAAAACTCCAATAATTGGTTCTGGACTCCTACTTTTATGTTGCAACAGAAAGCAAGTAGCCGAGTGATTTCTTAAATCATTACCTATTTTTAAAACTGTAGCAGTTTAAACGTAGGGATTAACCGCTGCCACTTGACTTATTTATTATTTTGTTCTATTTTTATTGGTATTAATGAGACGATTTCATTCTTCAGTGGAACTCTATACTAACACCAGTAGAGAGACATAGCTAAGGTGAATCTAGAAGCTAATATAAAATGCGAAGTAATCCTTGCCAATTACCTAATTTTTATTAAAATCCATGTTGTGTGGGACAATATACGATCAAAAAGATCTCGCCTAAGATACTTAAACTACAAGGATTCTACGCTAAAATACTCTACATTTTACTATGCTAAAAGGCTCTACATTTTACTACGCTAAAAGGATCTACATTTTACTACGCTAATAAATAATCTAAACTAAATATAAACAACAAATACATTTTAATCACATAACATTCAGGAAAATACATATAAAACAGTAAAGATATTAATTAACATTTTTAGTTTCCAATATAACATACTAGTTTCGGAATACTAGTTTCCAATATAACATAATAGCTTCGAAAACAAAACACAATACAACATGGAAACACATCCGAGTCAACTAATATGCATTATTATATGAGTTTCGGCATAAACTAAATCAGAATACCTCAATTTATGTAAATCGGAAAGTGGAGAAGTTAAAAATTTAAGTCCAAAACGAAGAAACCACAACAATATAATGCTTTGCTAGGGTGTGAGATATACGTGCTTTTTTTTTGTGACGGGTGGGACCGACGATATTTTTTTGGAGGAAAAAAATAG